>OY755039.1:75700288-75857788 GCA_963576565.1 Aspidapion aeneum | reverse complement strand
AAACTTCAAAATTTACATATTATTAGGTAAAATACGATGTTATTTTAGTCCGAACTTATCTAGCTGACCAATGAGTGGCTACTGCTCGGTCTCAATATTTCTTAGGCTCTAACACCTATGTTGTTTGTGTGTGATTTAACTGATTCCAAAACATACATTTCATTCTCAGATTCGCTTTCCAAACTTACCTCTGGGAGCAAGAATTAAAAACTTTTTGCTTTTACGATTTTACAAAGCAAAACATGAAATGATCCTAGTATTTACCACAAAGAACGAATTAAAACTAAGTAATTATCGGTAATTCCCCTAAATATTACCATTTAATTAACAACTCTTTTCCGTTTTCATACGATCGAGACTCGTTACTCTTCATACTACTATAATACATTGATCCTCACTGTTCACACTACTGGGAGGTTCACACAAGCGTGTGTTCACACCAGCGCGAGTCTACTGTCCTTAGCTTTGTTGATACAGTTGATAAGAACCTAGGTTGTTCAAGAGATATGCTTATACAAAAATTTAGGGTACAAAATTAGCCCTGAGAAAAAAAACTAATAAGTTTTTTCACAAATTGTAATTACATTAATAACATTTTTGTTAAACTAAAATTATGAAAAAATGTGCATTGTATATCAGGGTTACAATTAATAATATAACACTTTGCTTTACATAAAAACCGCTGTTTGATTGTGTTACCTCTAAAATGAGACTTTCATGAGATTCCAAAGTATGTTTTGGGGATATATTTTTCCTAAAAAACAAAACTTCAAACTATGGTGAATTATTAAACGGGAAGTTTCTTGATAGCTTGGTCATCTGACATGCTGTATGGAAGATTCATCTGTGAAAACAAATCCACTGTGCGATTTGATTTATAACAATAAAGGCAATTTCGCACTCTTTGGTTTTATATTTAGGCATTTTAGGGATGAACTCTTTTCATCCCTGAAAATACAACTGAAGAATCAGGGATAAATAATAAAAAATCGGCATTAAAAGTAGAAGACAAGGGATAAAAAGTAAAACCCTAAAAATACTCTGCAATATATGGGTACCTAAGCTCACACTAGGTACTATAGTTATAGTGTTCGTGTGAGCTAATATAACTAAAATCTGAAATATATTTTATTCAACTCCATGCTCAATTACCTTTCGTTGATACCAAACAAGTCATTTTTTAACTTAAACTCTAATTACATCTACCCCCACCTTTTTTTTAAAACTAAAATGTATTTTGTTTAACTCCAGACGCAATTACCTTTCGTTTGATATCACACACGGCATATTTTAACTTAAATTCTATTTTTGAAATCTACCCCACCCTTTTATTTAATTAAAATTTATTTTGTTTAACTCCAGGCTCAATTACCTTTCGTTTGAAATCACACACGCCCCTATTTTCACATAAACTCTAATTTTTTTAATCTACCCCCACCCTTTTATTTGGCTTGTGATCGATGGATTTCGTTCATTTTTAAATGGGACCAAGCCTAGGTACCAAATTTAATTAAAATCGGGCAAGCGGTTTTTGAGTTATGCGCGTTGGTCGTTACAGATAGACATACAGAGAGACATACAGACAGACAGACAGACAGACAGACGGCGCAACAAAATACTCTGCCAATATATGTGCACCTAAGCTCACACTAGGTTCTATAGATGTAGACTACGGGTGTACGGGTGAGCTAATATAACTAAAAACTTAAATATCTTTTATTCAACTCGAAACTCAATTACCTACATCGTTTGATACCACACAAACCATGTTTTGACTTAAACTCTAATTTTGAAATCTACCCCCACCCTTTGTTAAAAAAAAAACTAAAATGTGGTTGTTTAACTCCAGACTCAATTACCTTTCATTTGATATCACACACGCCATATTTTCACTTAAACTCTAATTTTTTAATCTACCCCCACCCTTTTATTTGGCTTGTTCTCGGTGTATTTTGTTGGTATGGGCGAGCTAATATAACTAAAAACTTAAATATATTTTATTCAACTCCAAACTCAATTACCTATCGTTTGATACCACACAAGCCATGTTTTGAGATAAACTCTAATTTTTTTAATATACCCCCACCCTTTTTTTTAAACTAAAATTAATTACCTTTAATTACCTTTCGTTTGATATCACACACGACATATTTTCACATAAAATTTTTAAATCTACCCCCACCCTTTTATTTGGCTTGTGCTAGGTGGATTTTGTTGATTTTTAAATGGGACCATCTGGAGGCAAGATCCAGCCTGGGTACCAAATTTCGTTAAAATCGGAGAAGCGGTTTTTGAGTTATGGGCGTTGGTCGTTACAGACAGACAGACAGACAGACAGACGGACAGACGGACAGACAGACAGACAGACAGACAGACAGACAGACAGACAGACAGACAGACAGACAGACAGACAGACAGACAGACAGACAGACAGACAGACAGACAGACAGACAGACAGACAGACAGACAGACAGACAGACAGACAGACAGACAGACAGACAGACAGACAGACAGACAGACAGACAGACAGACAGACAGACAGACAGACAGACAGACAGACAGACAGACAGACAGACAGACAGACAGACAGACAGACAGACAGACAGACAGACAGACAGACAGACAGACAGACAGACAGACAGACAGACAGACAGACAGACAGACAGACAGACAGACAGACAGACAGACAGACAGACAGACAGACAGACAGACAGACAGACAGACAGACAGACAGACAGACAGACAGACAGACAGACAGACAGACAGACAGACAGACAGACAGACAGACAGACAGACAGACAGACAGACAGACAGACAGACAGACAGACAGACAGACAGACAGACAGACAGACAGACAGACAGACAGACAGACAGACAGACAGACAGACAGACAGACAGACAGACAGACAGACAGACAGACAGACAGACAGACAGACAGACAGACAGACAGACAGACAGACAGACAGACAGACAGACAGACAGACAGACAGACAGACAGACAGACAGACAGACAGACAGACAGACAGACAGACAGACAGACAGACAGACAGACAGACAGACAGACAGACAGACAGACAGACAGACAGACAGACAGACAGACAGACAGACAGACAGACAGACAGACAGACAGACAGACAGACAGACAGACAGACAGACAGACAGACAGACAGACAGACAGACAGACAGACAGACAGACAGACAGACAGACAGACAGACAGACAGACAGACAGACAGACAGACAGACAGACAGACAGACAGACAGACAGACAGACAGACAGACAGACAGACAGACAGACAGACAGACAGACAGACAGACAGACAGACAGACAGACAGACAGACAGACAGACAGACAGACAGACAGACAGACAGACAGACAGACAGACAGACAGACAGACAGACAGACAGACAGACAGACAGACAGACAGACAGACAGACAGACAGACAGACAGACAGACAGACAGACAGACAGACAGACAGACAGACAGACAGACAGACAGACAGACAGACAGACAGACAGACAGACAGACAGACAGACAGACAGACAGACAGACAGACAGACAGACAGACAGACAGACAGACAGACAGACAGACAGACAGACAGACAGACAGACAGACAGACAGACAGACAGACAGACAGACAGACAGACAGACAGACAGACAGACAGACAGACAGACAGACAGACAGACAGACGGACGGACGGACGGACGGACGGACGGACGGACGGACGGACGGACGGACGGACGGACGGACGGACGGACGGACGGACGGACGGACGGACGGACGGACGGACGGACGGACGGACGGACGGACGGACGGACGGACGGACGGACGGACGGACGGACGGACGGACGGACGGACGGACGGACGGACGGACAGACGGACAGACGGACAGACAGACAGACAGACAGACAGACAGACAGACAGACAGACAGACAGACAGACAGACAGACAGACAGACAGACAGACAGACAGACAGACAGACAGACAGACAGACAGACAGACAGACAGACAGACAGACAGACAGACAGACAGACAGACAGACAGACAGACAGACAGACAGACAGACAGACAGACAGACAGACAGACAGACAGACAGACAGACAGACAGACAGACAGACAGACAGACAGACAGACAGACAGACAGACAGACAGACAGACAGACAGACAGACAGACAGACAGACAGACAGACAGACAGACAGACAGACAGACAGACAGACAGACAGACAGACAGACAGACAGACAGACAGACAGACAGACAGACAGACAGACAGACAGACAGACAGACAGACAGACAGACAGACAGACAGACAGACAGACAGACAGACAGACAGACAGACAGACAGACAGACAGACAGACAGACAGACAGACAGACAGACAGACAGACAGACAGACAGACAGACAGACAGACAGACAGACAGACAGACAGACAGACAGACAGACAGACAGACAGACAGACAGACAGACAGACAGACAGACAGACAGACAGACAGACAGACAGACAGACAGACAGACAGACAGACAGACAGACAGACAGACAGACAGACAGACAGACAGACAGACAGACAGACAGACAGACAGACAGACAGACAGACAGACAGACAGACAGACAGACAGACAGACAGACAGACAGACAGACAGACAGACAGACAGACAGACAGACAGACAGACAGACAGACAGACAGACAGACAGACAGACAGACAGACAGACAGACAGACAGACAGACAGACAGACAGACAGACAGACAGACAGACAGACAGACAGACAGACAGACAGACAGACAGACAGACAGACAGACAGACAGACAGACAGACAGACAGACAGACAGACAGACAGACAGACAGACAGACAGACAGACAGACAGACAGACAGACAGACAGACAGACAGACAGACAGACAGACAGACAGACAGACAGACAGACAGACAGACAGACAGACAGACAGACAGACAGACAGACAGACAGACAGACAGACAGACAGACAGACAGACAGACAGACAGACAGACAGACAGACAGACAGACAGACAGACAGACAGACAGACAGACAGACAGACAGACAGACAGACAGACAGACAGACAGACAGACAGACAGACAGACAGACAGACAGACAGACAGACAGACAGACAGACAGACAGACAGACAGACAGACAGACAGACAGACAGACAGACAGACAGACAGACAGACAGACAGACAGACAGACAGACAGACAGACAGACAGACAGACAGACAGACAGACAGACAGACAGACAGACAGACAGACAGACAGACAGACAGACAGACAGACAGACAGACAGACAGACAACCGGCGCAACAAAAAAGTTTCAAAATCATCTGAAACGCAAAGATATATAAAAAATTTTGAAATCGGAGCAACTTTTTTTTTCTCGAAAAAATTAGGATTACTATAGCTCACACTACTATAGTATAGTAGTAGTGTGAGCTAAAAGTTTCAAAATCATCTGAAACGCAAAGATATATAAAAATTTTTTAAATCGGAGCAACACCAACACACTACTATAGTATAGTAGTAGTGTGAGCTAAAAAATCATAAAAATAAAAAAACCAAAAAGAATAAGTTAAAAAGTGCGAGAAGTAACAAGACGCTAGCCCTACCAAATCCACTTTGAATCCTTGACTTCGCATGCGCAGATCTACCAATATTATTTACCTCATGTATTAGAATAGATGAACAGGGTGATTTTCACTTGACTGATTCTAACCACATGAAAATAGAAAGTTTCAAAAACCTAACCTAACGAAACCTAATCAAATCCAACCGAACCGAACCAAAGCAAACTAAACCAATAATTTTTTTCAAAAAAAAACTTTCCTGACTTCCTACCTGGGATCCTAGAGGATGTGAATCCGAACCGGACCGTACGGAACCGAACCTATCCAAACCTAACCATACCCTAATTAGCAGTTTTGTTGTGTTTGGTTAGGTTAGGTTTGGTTCGGATTAGTTAGGATCGGTTCGGTTTGGTTCGGTTCGGATTCACATCCTCTAGAATCCCGGGTAGCAAGTCAGGAAAGTTTTTTTTTTAATTATTGGTTCAGTTTGCTTTGGTTCGGTTCGGTTAGATTTGATTAGGTTTCGTAAGGTTAGGTTTTTGAAACTTTCTATTTTCATGTGGTTAGAATCATTCAAGTGAAAATCACCCTGTATTTATCTATTCTAATACATGAGGTAAATAATATTGGTAGATTTGCGCATGCGAAGTCAAGGATTCAAAGTGGACTTGGTAGGGCTAGCGTCTTATCGAGAAGTAGCGTATATACCTTCATTTGTACTTTTTATGTCTTTAAAGTTCTTTTTTTAATGAAAAGTTATTTTTTAAATTTTTTAATATATTTTTTTTTAAGTTTGATGTTGTAAGCTAGTCCCTAATATAACTTACCCAGGCTGTTGCTTGCTATAGATTGAAGAAACTAGAACTTTGAGGCCTCCTTCAGGCTTAACAATATTAATTGCTTCGCTGTTATTTCCCTTGTTAAAAATATAAACATATCTACCTTTGTCTGTTATTCTTAAAATTTCTATAACGTCTTCTGAGAGCTTAATTAAAGACAAAGCGTCATACGATACATTTTTGAAGTTGCTTCTGAAAGTAACCACCCTTTTGTAAATATTGTAGTGACTTCTTAGTCCTAAAATGAAAAAGGCTATTGAACGAATTTTCTTTAAACAATTCAAATCATACCTTCTTTAAAAGATGCTTATCGCTAAGTAAGATTAAAAGCATAAAAATATTCACAGCACCGTCGGCTTAAAGGCGCGCGGGGGGGGGGGGGGGGGCTTAAAGAGGCTGGTACCTCCCTCAAGACCGAAGAAATAGTTAAGGTTTAATGCTGTTAACTACTATAAATAAGTTAAGGCCCGAAAAAAATAATAATAACCAAGACATTTCATGAAAAAAAGCCAAGTACGCGAAAGTGGTATTTCGTAAAAATAATTGAGACAAAAGTAAAGCCAAGTTCTCCAATAGAAATTTTAAAATGCAAGGTAATTACTAGTTTGGAAATGTTTTTTTTTTACTTTGCTATTACAGCCAACCTTTTTTATGTTCAACTAGCACTGTACCAAAAAGTCATTTGCTGCCGTAATCGACAGAAAAACATTTCCAAACTAATAAGAACCTTTAATTTTGAAATTTGTATTGGAGAACTTGGCTTTACTTTTATCTCAATTATTTTTATGGAATACCATTTTCGCGTATACGTTGTTTTTTTACATAAAATGTTTCTGTTATGATTTCGCTTCCTTTTAAAAGGATTTGGATAATATTTAAATTTTAAAGTAGTAAAATATGCGGAATATTGTCCAAAACTTTTGCAATGCCTTATTAAAAATTTTAAGGATTTTTTGTATTTTCCTATGGATTTGTCATAGTTAATTTCTATTAGCCTTCTAAAGCTCAAATCTCTAGCGTTCCTGGAAGTATGTTACGTTTACATAATTTTACATTTATTGGGGAGGAAACTAAATTAAATTTTTTTCTATAGTTTTATCATATCAAGACCGATAGGAAGGTCTTCCAAAGCTCATCTCTCTCACGTTTCTGGCATTGTGCAATGTTAATTTATATTTATAGGGGAGGACAGTTAATTAAAATGTTGATGTTTTTTAATTTATTTTTAATTTTTTATAGTTTTATCATAGTTTCTATCGGCCTCCCAAAGCTCAACTCTCTAGCGTTTTTGGAAGTGGCCTGTTACTTTTACATAACTTTACATTCATAGGAGAGGGACGTAAATTAGAATTTTGGGGTTTTGGGGTTTGGTCATAATTTCTATCAGCCTGCCAAATTTCAGCTTTGTAGCATATAGTACAGTAGAATTTTGATGATCTATACACGAATGAGTGGCAATTTCGACGTTTTTTGAAATTTCTATAACTTCTTTACTACTTTATGGAAGTTTTATTTATTTTATTTAATTTTATTTTATTTTATTTACACCACTTAACAGGAGTTAACCCAATTACAAAGTGGGGAAGAATACAGTGATTAACAATAACAGAATCTAAGGATAAAATGATGTACAAAATAAAAGAAATTTACTACATTTACACTGAGTGAGCAGAAATAAAAATTATAAAAATCGTATATTTTTTAAAGTAGAGATACTGCAATTAAATATGTCAAATCTGTCGCAAGTCTTAAGTTCATGAAACTTGGAGCGGTTGTTAACTCTATGGGGATCTACGACTGTGCAAAGTTTGAATTTCCTAGCTCATTCCGAAGCAGAGTTTTAAATAGGTCAAATATGGCTGAAATGAAAATAAAAAGAAAAGATGGTACTTCCAACTGCTTCGTTTTTCTATTATTTTCTTTTATTATTTTTCCTATACTTTTATTTATTTCTCGATATTCTATCGATGTTCTTTTTCTTTCTTTTTACATCAGTTTTTTATCTCTTGTTATAAACAATTTTGTCTCTTTTTAACTTTCTCCTACTTTGATCAGAGCTCTTCTCACCATATCATTTATTTCATCTACATTTTAATATTCACATTTTAAGTTTTGGGTTAGCTGCTTCTTTAGCATTTCTTTGTGTATAGCTTCATCTTGTGTAAGTTTATTTATGTCAATGCAGATATTTATTCTGACCATCCTGTGACCTATGTCTGTTGTTAAGCTGTTTAGAACTGTTACATCTCTAATGCCGGTTTTCCACCAAACGGACAAAACAAAAACAAAACATAAACTCGTGTCGAATAAAACAAAACTGAAACTTTTGGCCAACTTTTTCAAGACTGGCGTGTTTTGCAACAGTTGGAGTTTTGTTTTTCGAGTCCCGTTTGGAAGCGGTAACATCAAAAGGTTTTGACTAGTTCCGACGAGTTTTGAAACTCGCGTCTGTTTACTGGAAAGGGTTATATTTAGTTTTTTTATGTTCTACTTTTATTTCGTTGTGCTAGTCTGACTACCACTTTTGTACCAAATTGATAGGTAAGTAAATATAAGTATTTTAAGAAATTTGTTTCCAAACGCTTGATAAATTTATTAGATTATATACCTACAAGTAAATTGTTTTTTCCAGAAATTTCAAATCATGTCTGAAAGTGGTAAACTTCCAAAAAAACAGTGGACCACTGAAGAAATTAGTACCTTGATTGATGCCTTTAGGGAACAAATTTGTGGGACCCAAAGGATGCCAGCCATAAAAATAGAATAAAAAAAATGGATTCTTACAAAGAAATTGCCCAGCTGTTTAACACAAATTGAATGGAAATAGAAAGAAAAATAAAAAATATAACTTCACAATATCATCGTGAAAGAAGGAATTACAAAAAAATCTTTCTCTCTGAACATGTCGGCTGAATCGAAAAAAATGTGTTCTGACTACCGACTACCAGTAGAAAAGGACCGAAAACAAAACTCAAACAAAACCTAGGCCGCTTGATGAAACAAGAGTTTTGGGTTTGTCTTCGATTTGTTTTTGTTTTTCGGAAACTAGGAAACCCAAACAAAACACAAACTCAACTGTCCGTTTAGTGGAAAACCGTCTTAACGATGTTTTCCTCAGTAGTTAGCATGTTAGTATGTCATTACGGTTTCTTCCTATAGAACGGGTTCATTGCATAAAGGCGTCTTCCCTCTAGATAATTCTTTAAAGTTGTGCACTTATCATTTCTTTTGCCATATCCAACATAGGGACGTGTATTATTTGGATAACTTTAAGTGATATTCTTTTCATTTTGAGTGTAAGATAGGCAACGCGATCTGAGATTCCTTTAATAATATGTTCGTGTTTTATAGCTTTATTGATTTGGAATCCTATTACAAAATTGCGGTATAGTTGATTATCTCAGGTCAGTTTTATTCGGTTTTCTGATTTTTGATAAGTTTCTGACAAGCCTGCAATGCCCTATTTTATTCTTCTTAGCTCGTCCTCCAGTTCAGTTATATTTTCGCCTGTGTTCACAGACCTAATATTACATGTTACTATTATTAGTTTGACTAGTTTTTGTCTTGGTTTTGAATGTTTGATCTTTTTTCTCATAAGCGAATTTTGGCCTCCTCTTGTTTCCGTGAGGTAGACTAGAGGCATTAAAGTACCACGATTGCCAGGCGTGTTGCTGAGTTTCTGTCCAGCCGCCCATTCTTCAGACGCTGCTGTGTAATATTTTATATTTTTCCTAAAAGAAGGGTTGCCACCTACACTATGTTCGTCGTAGCGAAGTCCTTCCTATCCGACTGTTATACCGGTGTGGGTTTCTCCCGTATTACTGGGAAAGGGACCCTAGATTGGTAGATTAAAAAAATTTGCTAAAGAAGCTGGAAGCTGTGAGTTTTGGTGGAACTTTCCTTAAATGGACTCAAGGCCAGTTGTCGTCATCGTCATTTCCGTTCCTTTTACAGTTACCTCAGGTGTTGGTGTGGACATTTTTCTCCACTTCTTTTTGATATCTTTATAAATACTGTGATGATGGCAATATTATAATACAGCATTTAAAAGAAATTCCAAGTTTTAACAATAAAGTATATAAATAATCCCACGGATATCACTGAAGAGCTCCCTTCTCATAACTTTATCAAACAATACATTTTTAAAAAGAAAATTTTGTTCTTCACAAAACAGTGTTTTTTGTAATTTTTGCTATTAGCGTTATTTTTCGAGAAAATTAAATAAAACCTAAAAAATTCATGTTTTGGGTGATTTAGAATATTTCAGTCCCTGTTAACAGTTGGGGGTGGGAGTTTAGTTGGGTTAATTTCCGAGTGGGGGGAAGGAGCAACTGAGAAATTCGGATTCAGCAGTGAAGAAATAGGGGAAAATGGCAATTTGCTCAAAAGTAATATGAAATGCTTCTCTAGACCGAAAACAGAGAGCCTTTTCAGATTTTTTGCCTTGATTATATAAAATCTTACCCGTTACATTCTGAGCTTTTAGGTTGTTGCTTAAATACTTTTTACTAATCGGTAGCCAAGTTTTGTTGCCACGATTAAACCCAGCGTTCGTGGTATTGTCCCAATGAAATGGAGTACGTTCAAAGTCTCTGGATGTTTCGTTGTAGGTGTCGCAATTTTTTATTGCTTCTGGATCCCAACCATGTGCGCAGTCTACCTCTCCTAAAAGGCAATATATTTTTTAATGCACATTAATTATTAAAATATCCATTTTGCCTGGTTAAATGTTTCGCATAGGTTCATTTTCCTTGGAGCGCTTATCGCTAAAGTCGCCAATGTGCATCCCGACCGCGTATTTACGTTTCCGTGCTCATTTCACGTCGGCGCGGTTTTGAAATAGACACGGAAATGTTACAATATATTTGGGTTCAAATACGTGTTGATTTTAAGAGTTTTGATCTCGAAATGAGCACAGATCTGTAAGAGAACATCGCTCATTAAACTATTACAAAAGCGTATTCAACTGTCAGGTTAAAACGCTAACATAACGAAAGCTAATCAATCAATTCTAACCGAACCAACCTAAAGCCAACTGAACCAATAATTAAAAAAAAAAAACTTTCCTGACTTTCTACCCGGGATCCTAGAGGATGTGAATCCGAACCGAGACGAACCGAATTGGACCAAACCGAACCGAACCAAAGCAAACTGAACCACCAATTAAAAAAAAACTTTCCTGACTTCTTTCCCGGGATCCTAGAGGGTGTGAATGAATAGTGTTGTAGTTTAGTTTGGTTAGGTTAGGTTTGGTTCGGTTTAGTTAGGATCGGTTCGGTTCGGATTCACATCCTCTAGGATCCCGGGTAGGAACTCAGGAAAGTTTTTTTTTGAAAAAAATTATTGGTTCAGTTTGCTTTGGTTCGGTTCGGTTAGATTTGATTGATTAGCTTTCGTTAGGTTAGGTTTTTGAAACTTTCTATTTTCATGTGGTTAGAAATCAAGTGAAAATCATTTAAATCATTAAAATTTATTAATAACAGAACAACATCTGTCGTCGTAGTTGCCGGTGTAAGACAATGAACACTGAACTTTGCAGGTATAGTTAATGGAAGAGTGTTCTTCAAACTTCAAAGAATTTCAAAATCTTGAGTAATATTAGTACAAATACTTTTAAACTGCTCCATAATTTTGATATTAACAAACATATAACCTCAAAATCAAACTAATAAACAACGTGAATCCAATTTAAGTTTCAAATATGCACTAATAAGTAAACCCCTGCGCTGCGTAATTTAATACAAATCCGTGCCTTGTTCGAGCCTCGGCGCTTTAAAATCAACACGCATTTGTAACCAAATATGTTGCAACATTTCCGTGTCTATTTCAAAACAGCGTTGCCGTGAAATCAGCACGGAAACGTAAATACGCATCCCGACGATCTGGTTGGAGAGCAAATTTTATCGCCAGTCGCGGTTACTTATTAGGCCTCTTTTATGCACGCGTTTTTTGTCGCTTGTCGCGGGGCGACAAAAGGCGCGACGTTTTCTAAAAGCACGTTGCCAAGTGCGCTTTTATGCATCGACGTCAATCAGCCGCTCGCCGCCTGTGTTGCGGCGTACCAGTGTTGCCACCTTGTTATCGTAGTCTGTCCTACACGGAGGCACAAAATATCCCATATTTTGTTTAAAAATCCCTCTACTTTTTCTTTAATATTAAAATCAGCCACTATCCAGAAATGAAAAATTCAAATTTAAAAAACAACAAAAAAATAATAAAAATTAGTATAATACACTATAATAGGTATATATTATATAATATATAAATATATATACAATCCAAATAAATGCAGTATGCCCAATTTTTTTTTTTAAGGACTAATATCTTTATTATTGTGCCTTTTTATTAAGGCATCTGATATAGGATATTTAACGCAGGTTTTATTTTTCTGATACAAAACATTTCTGATAGGACGCACATGGCATTTAATGTATCGTCACGCATTCGATTTCTTTTTTTTACTTTAATGTCAGTTACCATTGAAAAAATTCTCTCTGCCTCAGCATTTGAGTGAGGCAGCGTTAAGGTTATGTTAGCTAGTTTTCCCAAATTTGGAAATAAATATTCTTCACCAAAATTTCTTATGTTTTGAATTTCAAGCCATGATGGCTATAGTATAATCGAATAATTGAATTATTCAATTTATTATTTTCAAAATATAAATTGGTTTTATTTAGCAGCAAAGAGAATTGATTTGTGTAGTACAGATTCAAGACAAAAGTCCCTCAAAAGTAGCCTAATATCCCTCTGTCCCACCTGGACCCTGAAAATCCCTCGACTCGGGATATATCCCTCGAAGTGGCAACACTGCGGCATACTGAAATCCTGTCGCGTGGAATTACAAAACGCGTCGCGACAGGCGTTTCAAAAGTAAATTGATTTCAATTGGTGCTTTTATGCAGCGCGTTTATTATCGTTTGTCGTAATTTTAAACAGTCAGTTTGCAGAGCTGTGTTGATGTGTGAAAAAGTATCATGGAAAATCTGGACGTTGAATTTTTTATTGACGCAGTAAAAGAAAAAACATGTTTGTGGGATTCATCATCGGAAGATTACAAAAACAGGCAATTGAAAAGAGATGCGTGGAAGGAAATTAGCGAAATCATTATTTCTGAAATCAATAAAAATACTCTGCCAATCTATGGGCACCTAAGCTCACCTTAGGTACTATAGTTATAGTGTGAGCTAATATAATCAAAAACTGAAATATATTTTATTCAAATCCAGACTCAATTACCTTTCGTTTGATACCACACAAGCCATGTTTTGACTTAAACTCAAATTTTTTAAATCTACCCCCACCCTTTAAAAAAAACTAAAATGTATTTTGTTTAACTCCAGACTCAATTACCTTTCGTTTGATATCACACACGCCATATTTTCACTTAAACTCTAATTTTTGGAATCTACCCCCACCATTTTATTTGGCTTGCGTTCGGTGGATTTCGTTCATTTTCAAATGGGACCATCACGGCCCAAGACCCAACTTAGGTACCAAATTTCATTAAAATCGGACAAGCAGTTTTTGAGTTATGCGGGTTGGTCGTTACAGACAGACATACAGACAGACAGACAGACAGACATACAGACAGACAGACAGCAAAACAAAAAAGTTTCAAAATCATCTGAAACGCAAAGATATATAAAAATTTTTGAAATCGGAGCAACTTTTTTTTTCTCGAAAAAATTAGGATCACCATAGCTCACACTACTTATATAGTAGTAGTGTAAGCTAATACGTAAAAACACACGGATCCATTTTTAATCACTGCCGTTGTGTGGTCCACTTGCAACAGTTGAAATTGATCAAATTTGAAAGCGGCATGCGGCAAGAAACGCGTGGATATTGTTTCATAAAATAACGCCGCGTTTTATATGAACACAACGGCAGTGATTAACAATGGATCCGTGTGTTTTTACGTATTTGATACATAAATGAATCCCACAAACATGTTTTTTCTTTTACTGCGTCAATGAAAAATTCAACGTCCAGATTTTCCGTGGTACTTCTTCACACATCAACATAACTCTGCGAACTGACTATTCACAATGACAACGACAAACGATAATAAACGAAGCACCAATTGAAATCTATGTACTTTTGAATCGCCTGTCGCGACGCATTTTGTAATTCCACGCGACAGGATTTCAGTACGCCGCGACACAGGCGGCGAGCTGCTGATTGACGTCGATGCATAAAACCGCACATTTAACAACGTGCTTTTAGAAAACGTCGCGTTTTTTGTCGCCCCGCGACAAGCGACAAAAAACGCGTGCATAAAAGACGCCTTAGCGCCGATACACACACGCGTTTTTCGGCAGCGCGGAATTGCATTCAAAATTGTAGTATCCTTTACATTGAGTCATTTAAGGTACCATATTCTATTAAATGAAATATAAGAGTTTTCGATTATTTAAAAGCTAATAACTTTACTTCGCTCTAGTCTTAGATGGAAAAGGTGCGAAAAACGACATTTAGCTTAAATTTTTAGGTTTCAGTACATTTTTTTTACAAAATTTAATTCTTTTTTGAAATTTCAGAAAAATTACTTTATTCTCCAAAAAATTTCACATGCGGCGTATTTTATTTGCATAGGGTACTCAACTCCAGAGCTTATGCTTATTAACAACAGCAAGGAAAAAAAATGTTTTTTTGCTTTCTTGGACCGTCCCCCATCCAGCACTTCTTTGATCCGCCACTTTAGTTTAGGCATAGAGCACTCACGAGAATTTCTTAGCCTGGGTAGATATATTCGTTGGTAGTTGAAAAAGTAATATTAAAATTGCAAAACATTCGTATTTCAGGAGCAAAAGAGTTCAAGGGATATTAAAATAAAAACTGCAAAGATATCAAACATCAAACCAATTCGGTCGGTTAAAATAACTATTAGATGGAAGTAAAATTGCAGTGGAAACAACAAGAAAAAGTTAAAAAACATGTTTTATCCCTATTTTTTTGTACCGTCTTCCATTCCAATTTCTTCTCCATTATAAATAACTTGAATTCCAGGTAAAAATGCAGCCAGCATGTTAAAGGCATCAACGTTTTTTGATCCGAACCTTGTAGCTACTCTTTTGTTATCATGATTTCCTAGCTAAAATTTAATAAAAAATTTAAGGAGATGAATTTTTTAATCTAGAAAAATATTTTATAATATAATGTCGCTCATCCGGCAGAAAACTGTTACAACTCAAAAAACTAGAATTTTCAGGAGAATCAATTTAAATTTAATTTATCGATTTATTGAAGTTATTGCTTTTTTCGAATAGAAGTAGTTATGTATCATAAAACAGAGGTTTTTTAATAGTATTTGTCTTATTCTGAATGCATTTAAACTTTTTGCTTTTGTTAATGACACATATTTTTTGAGTTGTAATGAACATTATCATGTGGATAAACGAAATTAGGTATTTCTTTTTATAGCTTTATTTTCGTATCTTGGTTTTTTTTCTCGCAGCCGCGTATTTTGAATCAGGTGTTAATCACTTTGTTAAGAATATTTTGAGAACTGGCAGTGTACACAAATGGTGCATTTTCATTTTCCGAAAAATACTGTTTTTTATGAATGATTTATACCGGTATTACAATTTAGGTATGTATGTGCCCTTTAGATTTAATTATATTTAGGGTTTTCTTTTGCTATTTTCGGTTTTGTTATAATCGGGCATTACTTCTCCTAAAACCGGTTGTTTTGTGACATTTTACAAATATATGGTTTTAACTTAAATTTGGGTAAATTCTTTTGTCTGTCTTTTAGTCGTAACAAAAACTTAATTGAATTTGATTATACAATAAATAATGAGAACCTAGAGCGTGTGTCTGAACAAACAGATATAGGTGTAACCTTCGATGCTAATCTTTCATTTTCATCACATATTATTCCTAAAATTAGGAGTGCCCAGAAAGTTGCTAAGTTTATTTGTAGAAATACTAAAAGTTTTAACATTGACGTAAGCATATACTTTTTCGACAGTCTGGTATTGCCATTACTGGAATATGGAAGTGTTATCTGGTCCTCCCAATATGACATTTGGATTGGTATGATTGAGGGACTTCAACGAAAATTTTAAAAAGCCATGCACTTTAGAAAGTTTGGGATTTATCCACAAAGAGGTTGTGACAACAAGATCTTATTAAAAATATTTGATAGATTATCACTAACCAAAGAAGAACTAAAATTTTTTAACAACAATATATAGAATTCTCAAAGGGGATGTTGACTGTCTCATTATAGTTGAACAACTTCCTTTTGCCATAAATCAACCAATTCAAGATCGAAAAATATGTTTTATTTAGCTTATCCACGAACAAATCTATTTAAAAGCTCTCCTATCTACATGCAACTTATTCAGTACAAGTATGCTTCGGATGTTGATATTGACAATGTTAGCTATAAGAAATTTAAAAAAATTATAGATCTAAAAGTGCGCAGCTGTTAATCAATAAGTAATTATGTAATTTGATTTGTTTGTTATTTAACATGTTGTGTAGTGTAAGTGACGTATTGCATAAAATCTTTTTTTTTATGTAAGAAAGTATCTGTAATTGGCTTTTTGCTGTAGATACTGTTGAAATAAATAAATAAATATATGAAATAAAAAAATCTGCAACCTACCTTAGCCTTTTTTGACGATTTTACCCACCCCGTTACAATAAAGACAATTTTTTTGAGTATTTACTTACAACCCAATTGCTAACGTATTGCTTTGGTATATTACTTAGCCATTTATTAATGGAATTAATTAGGCCATCTACAGTAAAGTCTGATTTTAGATCAGTAATTAAGTTGAAATTAAAAGTAAAGTGAGCCCCTAATGTAGAACCATTTGACGCTCCATAGTATCTCATTGCCTCTTCCATCGTATCAGTATAAGACTCGGTCATCATTATTCTAAAAAGAAAAACATTTAAAATAATCATATTTTTTAAATAATATTTCAGACTTTAAAAATACTAAACTAACGAGTAAGATGCATATTATTGCTGATTCAAGTAATAATTATATGGAATCAAGATGGTTGAATGTTAGATTTTATATCTTATCAGGCTTTTTCCGGTATTTATTATACGTTTTTAGAAAAGCCCTTGAACATGTCGATGTTGTTTGCTAGGGGGCCACTTTTTGGCTATCTTGAAATTTTTGTAACACGCACTCTCTTCGAAGGCTAATAAACTACAGTACATCGTTCTATTTTTTAAGTGATGAGTAACAGGCTGAATTTTCGTAAATTTGCCTTATTTTGCCGAGACGATTAACTTTTTTCTCTGCGAAAATTCTTGAAGACGACGCGGGGCAGAAATCGATCTTTGGACTGCTAAACCAAGCATGCGATTTTGGGGACAAATTAAATCATAATTTTATATTTATAGTTTATATTTGAAGACAAATATCTCAAAAACTAATCGATAGATTTTTGAAATTTTTATGCGGTTGTAAAAATAGTGTAACAGAATTTCCCATATTTTATTTTTAATATTTCTCAGATTTTTTCTTAAGGTTTATTTCTTTAAATATAATATAAAATCGATTGCAGTTTATTCCCATGGCTGAGCACCATATGGTTCATATCAGTTAACCTCTTAAAACCAGACAACATACAACCCTTGTATTTTGACATTCTATTTGTGATATTAGGAAAAGTATATCGTCAACAAATTTCAACACTCTTGGGCTTTAAGAAATTATAAGTGGCTATTAAATTCAGACCAAGTGCGTTTGTCTATTCATCCATATTTTTTCTTTATCTTTTCGATTTGCTAACAAATATATGAACAGAGAAATGTTTTATTTTTTCCCTATATTAAAACCAACTTTTCATAGTAGCTTTTCTTCATCTTGCGAAATTTCTTGTCAGGGTTGCATATATGAAGAGAACTTGTAGTTTTGTAAATTTTTTTAGATTTGATGGACTGTTTTCTTTTTTGATCATTTAATGCAGTTTTCACTGATTTTCCGTATGTCACTTAAGTTTGATGATATTGCGTTCGTTTGGATATCGTAAATTTTCATGTTTCAAAGGTCATGTTTTGTTTGGACCAGTGGTCCATAAAGTCCTTCAAAGTGATTAATTAGTATATTAAATGTAGAAAATCAAACAATTACTAAAGGTTATGCAAATGTTAGACTTGATTTGAAATATTTTTTTTAAAGAAAAAATTGGAAATTTTCTGGAAAATGGCAGTTGAATTTTTCACCGGGTTTTCTTAACTTAGGCTATAGGCCAACCCCGTTTCGATTTTAAAAGCAAAAAATCGAAGGTGATTTCTCTAAAGGCAAAGTGATTTTTTTAATTGATCAATTTTAATGAAAAAATTAATAAATTCCGAACTGAAATTACTAGGTTTAGATGACTTTTGGATTAGCTTTCTTTGTTTTCCAAAATTAGGTAATCTAGATTGATTTTGAGTTTTAACTGAATTTTTTATGTGTAGGCGGATTCCGAGGGAAGTCTCTAAGATTACGCCATCTTTACTTAAATTAAGTCGGATTATATTTGGTGTTTTGTTCTTTTTTGTGTCAATGAATTAATTTCTTTTGACTCTGTTTTTAAACACAAAATTTTAGAAAGAGTATGCCTATTCCATATATGTCAAATAGAAAGGGATAATCTGCATTGATAGTATGCATTTAGCACTACCTGGAATAATCTTTATCAGCATTAAATTCATCCAAAACTTGTCGGAATTGGTATATCATATCATAGGTTTCATCTAAGTCTTGCGTATATGGATGTTTCAGATATTCATAGTCAGTTTCTTTATAACCAGGGCACCTAAAAATTACTTAAAAAATGAGATTTGTCTTAAAAAATATTTTTATTGTAAAATTCTCTTAAAAACTCTAAATTATTAAAAATCTGAATTTATTTAAACATACTCTTAGAGCAGGCTGCGGTCATTAATAATCAGACCACCAAGCGCACTTTTCGCAGAGCGAATAAAATATTCGAAAATAAGTTTTCAATATTTGCTGAAATTTCGTACAGGCAGATACTAGGCGATTCTACATTAAAAATATTTACTTTTTTTTAATCTACATTATAATCTTACCAGACAATGGTTCACTTTTAAGTTCTTCATCTTCAAACAGATAAGGCACAGCGTCCATTCTAAAACCATCAGCTCCAAAATCCAACCAATATCTTAAAACGTCCTTCATTGCTTCCACTACTTCGGGATTTCTGTAGTTAAGATCAGGTTGTGCGTCAGCAAATTGGTGAAGATAATATTGATTTCTGTCTTTGTTGTATGTCCAAGCCGAGTCTTTGAAAATGCTGATCTAATAGTAAGCGCAATTTGATTAATAGTATAATCCCCTTTACTACTTTTACCATTATAATGCTTGTATAAAGTTGCATTTAACGCTTATAATTCTAAATTGTACGCTGTTGCTTACTCTCAACCACTAAGACAGACAACCGAACCGAACCATGCTGACTCGCTAAAATGTGTGTGTTTTTTGATGCTATTAGTAGATAAGCTATTGTTTTCTTGTAATTTTTCCCCGATGGAAAAATTGTAAATCGAACCAAGCCATATTTTGTAGTTTCCTTGATATAGAAGGAACATTTAACAATGCACTACCCAATTCCGTCTTTGAATCAGCGTGCGCCCGAGGAGTTGAATCCACCATCACAGGGTTCATCAGGCACACACTCGAAAATCGAGTGATTGAAACCACACTTAACGATGTGATGGTAAGTTTTAGAGCTGCTAGAGGCTGTCCACAAGGAGGAGTTCTGTCTCCCCTCCTGTGGTTTCTGCTGGTCGATGATCTTCTTGCCATCTTAGAATCGCTGGATGTAGAGGTATTGGGCTACGTGGATGACGTAGGCGCAATCATTAGAGACATTCCAGAAGAAGAGTTTTCTGGAAAAATACAAGAAGTAATAAATACGGTAAAATACTGGTGTGATAGGGAACAGATGTCTGTTGATCCTTGCAAAACAATCATTATACCGTTCACCCGTAAAAGAAAGCTAGACTTCCTGACTCCTCCGGAGTTTAACGGTGAAATAATTCCATTTGCGTCAGAGGGTAAATACCTGGGGGTCACCCTAGATAAAACTCTCACCTGGAACGCCCATTTGGAAAAGGTAATCCGCAAAGCCACACTGTCCCTATGGACGTGCAAGAGAATGGCACTAGCCCCAAACAAATGTACTGACTGTATATAACAGTCATTATAACAGCCATTAGATCAATGATTGCGTACGGTGCAAAAGTCTGGTTTGAGAAGGGACATCAAAGAACCTCGAGAGCCAAACTAAGCAGCTTACAACGACAGGCCAGTCTTGCCATATGTGGTGCAATGAGCTCTAGCCCATCGACTGCGCTTGAATGCTTACTAAACTTACCTCAGCTTCACATTTTCTTAGAGGCGGAGGCACGAAGAGCAACTTATAGAATAAGGGCCAACCACCAGGATGGCCGGGCAAACAAAGTGATATCAACAGCCCTAATTAGGGAACAAGAGTTGGATGCAACTCTAGGAATGATATCCGACGTCATGCCCAACACGGTGTACAGCAGAAAGCTATACAACATTATACTCCCAGAGAGGGAGGAATGGTTAAAGAACAGAACCAACTTTTCAAACAACGATAGCTTCTGGTATACCGACGGATCCAAAATGCCATCAGGCGTTGGATCTGGAGTTGTTAGTATCAAAAAAAAAGTCGAGATTCAACATAGTGTCAGCAAATTGGCTACTATATTTCAGGCCGAACTCGTAGCCATTGAACTGTGTGCCCGGTGGATTACTGACCACGAATGGACCAACAGGACAATAAAAATCTTCTCCGACAGCAGCCTTAAAAGCGCTTGATTCCTACACGGTCTCATCGAGAACCGTGAGGAACTGCAGAGACTCGCTGAGTACGCTTGGTAGCGCTAATAAGGTATCATTAGTATGGATACCAGGGCATTCTGGACACGAGGGAAATGAGGCCGCGGACCAGGCAGCGAAGGAAGCGGCATCTGCCGAATTTTTCGGCCCCAAACCAGCCCTGGGCATATCATACAATGCTGCTAAATTAACCATATTGGGATGGATGAAAGACAGCTTCCAACAATACTGGATGAATATACCAGAACTGGCTCACTCTAAAGAGTTCATTAAAGGACCTTGTCAGAAGAGAGCCAGAAATATCATTGGACTTACCAGATAGGAGATCCGTATAGTGACTGGACTTTTTTACGGGTCACTGTCGACTGAGAGTACCCATGCACAGAATGGGAATAACAGAAGAGACCGAATGTAGACTCTGTAGAAGATCTGAACAGTGTCTCACTCAAACTGATAGCTAACCTTTTTGGAGGATTAGGCATACAGTGGTGAGAAACCACTCAAAAGTGAGCCACAATAGACCCACTAGTGGTCGCAGTGGAAGGGCTGCAAGGCCCACTCATATATGAATCATCATCATCAACTAGATATACACGGTTCTTAAAGCTACATCTAGGATTCCAAAACCCTTTGCGTTAAAATATAGAGACGGAAAATAAATTAAGTAAAAAAGACATGGACATAGGTCGAGTGGGCCAGAATAGTTTAAAAGAAGAGGGTGTATGTCATATAATCAAAATTTCTTCTGTCCCAAATTTTATATTTTTACACGTTTAATCTTTGGATAAAAATACATTTTATCGATTTTGCTACGAATGCTAATACTCTCCAACACCTAGTCGGTTTGCTACAGAACTGTTGTTCAAAAAACGCGTTTGTGGAGCAATAGTTTGGTTTCCTGCAGTAAAAATGAAACTTTTGGCTTATGAGGATCACTACTCCTATAGAAACCCCTTATATCGCTTACGTTCTTTCTTAAACAACGGCGTGTGATTCCAAATGAGACTTTTTACCACTGCAACTTCTTAATTCAAAACTTGTCTGCGCGCATATATTCGATTGAGCTTGTTGCCATACTTGTAAGTTTTTAATAAAATTTCTAGCTTTGGGTAAGTTGAATTTCTATTCAACATTTTATGTCCCTCTTTGCAGATTTCAATGTAAAACAGATGCGCAATTAAGCCCAATTAATAACTCTGAAAGTAAATCAGGTCATAAAAAGATAAAAAGAGAAGGATGCCCCCAAGCCAGATTTCTGTTACCACGCCTTGGGTGCCCAGTAATGAACAACTTACTGTATAGGCTGTTGAAAGAGGGATTCGAAACACGAGCGTATGCCGATGACGGAACAGTCATTGTCTCGGAAAAATTCCTCAGGATCATAGGCGAACGCATTCAAGAGCATGCCAGATAATTGTGAACTGGTGGAAAGTAAACGGCTTGTCCATCAACCCGGAGAAAATAGAGCTCATCCTCTTTACTTTCTTAATAAAACCGAAGAATTTAAAGCACTCAAAATGTACGGTAAACCACTTTCTATCGCATAAGGTCAAGTACCTGAACGTTATACTAGATAGCAAGTTAAACTGGAATGCACGTATAAATGACCTTTTGGCAAGTAAGGAAGGCACTGGGTAGAACGCGGAACTTAGTTCACGCATTTACTACTTGATCCACACTGCAATCATACGATATAGTTTCCACTATGGTAACAAAGTGCCAATAGCTGTCCGGCAGAGGAATATCAGGTGCCATGAGCACAATATCCTGCTATCTTTCTCTTCATGGATAGAGGCAGAAGCTGCCAGGGTTAAATTAGATCGGCAACCTGCAACACAGGTGACCCGCGAGGACGAAAGTCTACTTCTTCTAAATGTCGACCGGGGGCTGGCCAGGGAAAGCTCCTGCCGGGCGCTAACACTCGACTAAGACGCAGAGGATCGAGAGGGCCCCCACAACCTACCCCGTCGGATGAGGGGTCAAAGGCAAAGTGGAGGGTCCCAGCCGGCTGGATTGCTTGATACTAACCGAGATGACCCCGGACGCTTTGAGTGTACTAATGATCTGACAGATGACCTGCTGAAATGCTATGAGACAGTAGCCCAGTGCGAAGGGGCATAGAAATTACTATTATAATGGGTCGAATTTATTTATTTATTACATTTGCTACTTTTAATGTTTCTTTGTTATTACGTACCCAATTATTCGGCGGTATAGATCCATTTGCGGAACCATCTTGCCAAATATAAAAATCTTTATAATCATTATTACTTTTAACAGACTCTTTAAACCACTCGTGTTGATCACTTGTATGATTCGGAACAAAGTCTAGGATTATTTTTATCCCCAAGTTATGAGCTTCTTCTATGAGTTTTTTTAAATCATTTAAGTTTCCAAATAGTGGATCTACAAAAAACTGTTTTAAGTTATTAAGAGAAGCTAAAAGTATACGAAAAAATCTATTTCTACCCAACTGCAGCACGGCGAAAGGAAGGGTAATATTTTCCGCTTGGGATATATATGTATATATGTATGCAAATATGTACATATGTTTGTGTCGCGCTAGAGGCTAAACGGCTGAACCGATTTTGACGAAAAAGGTGCCGTTGAATTGCCACTGTCCCCGAAGCTGCTATAGGCTACAGGCTTTTTAAACATGATTTAATATGGCGGTCGTCAGACGACATTTTGTCACACAATGTCGGCTTTAAGGCATACAAATTACATAAATTTCAGGCGATTATAATGAAATGCCTTTGATTTTCCATTGCAAATGTCCTCTAATTTGCTGCAATTACTTTGTCGTCCTCCCTGCTTCCATCCATCTCTCATCCTGTCACTCCCCCCACCCTCTTAAAGAAAACATGTTCGCATAATTTTTCAAATATACACACACATACAGATTAGGGGAAATACCAGGAAATACTTGGGGAGTACTGGGAAATATACTAGGGCATACCGGGAAGTGCTTGGGAAATACTAGGAAATACCATTGAAATTTGAGGAAATATTGGGAGATACCAGGAAATACCGTAGGTATTATATCGGAGGTATTTCTTTTTGGTGTACAAAAATTGGCGATGGAGCCACCCCTCGGTTTCCTCCTCCCTCCTCCTCTCTTCACCCCACCATCCTTATTAGTAATAGTTGTAGCTATAGGCAACTTTCACAAATATAGAGCTATTTTAAAAATTCTTTCTGCACACGCTTTAAGATTTGTTTCAAAACTATTTTACTAATTCCCTCATTTCCCTCTCCTCCCCCACCTTCAGTCAATGGAAGGTAACACTGCTCGCGTCCGTAGACAATCTACACGTACTTTTTGGGTAACGCTAAATAAATGATAAATGCTTTATAGGACTGAATAAGAATTAAACCTAAAAGATGGAAATAAAAAAAAACACCCAACTGCTAAATCTACTTGTAACTACTAGTCGTAGTTGGGTACAAAATTACCCAATGACCTGATTCATGAAAATACAAAATTATATAATTTTGTAAGTGCACTTTGGGCAACAAAAATAAAAGTTGAGAGCTATTTTAAAAATTCTTTCTGCACACGCTTTAAGATTTGTTTCAAAACTATTTTACTAATTCCCTCATTCCCCTCTCCTCCCCCACCTTCAGTCAATGGAAGGTAACACTGCTCGCGTCCGTAGAGAATCTACACGTACTTTTTGGGTAACGCTAAATAAATGATAAATGCTTTATAAGACTGAATAAGAATTAAACCTAAAAGATGGAAATAAAAAAAACACCCAACTGCTAAATCTACTTGTAACTACTAGTCGTAGTTGGGTACAAAATTACCCAATGACCTGATTCATGAAAATACAAAATTATATAATTTTGTAAGTGCACTTTGGGCAACAAAAATAAAAGTTGAGGCATGTCGTACATTAGGTATACCTATCAATTTTGTACCCAATACAAGTAGATTTAGCAGTGGAGTGTTTTTTTTATAATTTTTTTTTTTTTACTTCCAAGCGTTGCACAATTACTAAAGTTCGTACAATACATTAGAAACTGAGATTTTCTGTGCTTTTGCGCTGCAAAACTGATAAAAAATGCTTGACAATAAAAGATTTACTAAATGGAATCCCGACAGAGCGACTTTTAAAATTCTCCAAATTGAAAATACCTTGAAAAAACACCACCAAGGGATTTCTAAAAAAAAACTGGTTAATTTGATGAACCTAAGTTTGCCCACGTAAAAACTTACCTCAAATTTAATGCGTGGTGGAACAAAGATCGAAAGACAAAAGATCGAATACAAAAGATCGAAAAACAAAAGATCGAAAAGACCAAAGATCGAAATACAAAAGGTTGAAAAGACAAAAGATCGAAACCACAAAAGATCGAATAACAAAAGATCGAAAGTACAAAAGATCGAAAAACAAAAGATCAAAAAACAAAAGATCGAAAATGCAAAAGATCGAAAATACAAAAGATCGAAAAACAAAAGATCGACAGACAAAAGATCGAAAATAGCGCGTTTCAAAATATCGCAATTACATACTTTTAAAAAAAACTTTCCTGATTTCTCTTTCGGAGTCCTAGAGGGTGTGTCACTAAACCGAACCAAACCGGTTCGACTATGGAGTCTCTTTCTAACATATATTTTCAAAAAAAAAACTTTCCTGAAATGTTTCCCGGGATCCTACAGGGTGTAAAACCAAACCGAACCAAACCGAACCGGTTCGGTTCGTTTTGCTTTGGTTCGGTTCGGTTTAGTTTTTTTTTGAAAAAATATGATTCAAAAAGAGACCCCTTTATCGAACTATATGATTTGTGTTAAGCATGACAAGCCATTGGTTTATTTAACGGTTGGGTAATTTTACCTTACCTGACCTTGCTGAAACTGTTTATGTGAATATACCTAAGCAAATATGATACGCGTCATTTTGTATATTTCGATCTTTTGTCTTCTGATATTTTGTTTTTCGATCTTCTGTATTTTCGATCTTTTGTTTTTCGTTCTTTTGTATTTTCGATCTTTTGCCTTTTCGATCTTTTGTTTTTCAATCTTCTGTATTTCCGATCTTTTGTCTTTCGACCTTTTGTTTTTCGGTCTTCTGTGCTTTCGATCTTTTGCCTTTTCGATCTTTTGTTTTTCGACCTTTTGTATTCGATCTTTTCTCTTTCGATCTTTTGTCTTTCGATCTTTGTTCCGCCACCCAAATTTAATACTGCATTTCTCGTCCTTAGATCGATGGACCGCGGCCGGGTTTTTTCACTTAGGAAAAGGTTAGGTTTTTTTGTACGATGTGTATTCTGCGAGCGTTTCGGAGGAAGTGGTTTAACGACTTTTCTTTCCCAAAAGTCTCAACTTTGTTTTTCCACAATTTTGAAGGTCACATGACCAAAATAGGTCCCAGAAAGGTGTTGCTTTCTCAAAAGTGGAATATTCAAAATCAGATGATTATAAACCCAAATTTATTACAAAAAAAAGGAATTCAGATTAAAATACCCACCACCATAAAAATTTAAAATTTTTATAAGAAAAGATTCAGGCCCAAATGGAAATGAATAAAAAAAGTTATAATTGGTATTTACTTGATTAACGGCAATCAAATATCTAAATGGACATGACACACATGATCAGGAAACTGATGTCTAAACTAATGAGTTGGAAAGGGGCAAACTTTGACCAATTGTCAATCAAGGAAACCTATCGCGGTTCTAACTTGAACTGTCCTGGTATTTTGTCGGGACCCGCGTAGATTTTAATAATACGACCGAGTAACCATGTACAGGGTTTTCCCGTATATTTTTACACCATATCTAAAATGTTTTATTAAATAGATATCAAAATATGATAAATACAAAAGTTTCATATTTTTTTACGAAGTTTAAAAATGTTTAAGCCGGAATATCAAAAAAAAAATTCTTTGTCAAAATTTGACAGGTCGATGGTTTCTTTTTAAGAGAACACCCTGTATATTATTTTAGATATTTATAGATCTTTTATCCCTGATTTTAAAAATATATATCATTGTATAATTTTATTCATTAGTTTTGGAGATATATGCGCTTAAATATTTCAAATACTTAAAACATCAAGGCAGCCATGAAAAAGACAATCGCATTTACGCAAAAAGTGATGCTATGGCTTTTGTAAGGTATATAATTAAATAATATTTACTATTCGGATTGATTCTGCGCAGTAATGTGTGGCGCCACAAGCCAGTAAAAACAAAAAAATTATGCAATTTGTGTGAAAGTTTTCTACAAAGCCTCCTTGATTATTAATACAATTTTGAATAATTCTTACAAATTTTTTGTGGATAGCTTGAAAGATAGAGTTCGCAAAATTTTCGTTAAGATCAACAATTGTTTGCTCTATTTTCTGTTGTAAAATTTGAAATGTTTGCGGCCTGTTATAGTACACCTTATTTTTTAGGTAGCCCCACAAAAAAAAATCAAGGGGAGACAAATCGGGGCTATTTGCTGGCCATAATAATGTGCCGTATCTTCCTATCCAATACATATATCTATTATTTAAAAATCGCTACTGACTGGATGTTATGTGGGGGGGGCTCCGTCCTGTTGTCTTTTTAACTTTCTATAGTTATTAACAGGGAGTTCTTCTAAAAGCTCTTCTATTTAATTTCGCAACAAATCATGGTATTTTTCTCCGGTTAAGTTACCATTTAAAAATATAGGCCCAATAACTCTGTTATTCAGGAGACCGCACCAAACATGTAGGGATCTGCGTCCTCCCGCCGTGGTGAATGCTGCCTCATCAGTAAAAATTATATTTGACAAATTTATTTGATTTGCCGCTATTCCTCGTTGTATTTCCTGACAAAAATGTAATCTGTTTATTTTATGTTAATTTTGGACGGGTAAAAATTTATAAGCCTTGTATTTGTGATATTTTAAAACAGAGTGAATTTTGTGCCATGATTGACTGCTTGATGACAATACCCAGTTAACAGGCTCAGGTTAGTCCCTTGGTGCCTGTACCAGATCAATGTCCTGTTCGCCCTACGATTCTGCAAAGAGCTGCTTAAAAAGTTTCAGCGGACAAGTTGTAATTTGCTTCAAGGTAGATGGCCTTAGTGAAAAAACAAACAAAAATGCATCCATAAGCCTTTTGGCCCTTGGTACCTCCACAAATCCACGCTAACATGAGAAGATGGTATTAAATGTGACTAAATAAAATAGCCGTATACATCAATGCTACTGCTTTGTTTAACCACACCTCGAAAAATTCCTTTAATATTTATTATCGAAGGTGGATACCCTGGTTTGGGATTGGTACGAACAAAGGTGAGAAACAGTCTGCAATCACCATGTGTATCGCTCGCTTGATTGATAAGATCCAAAACTGTTGGGCAAGAAGGTATTCCAATAGACGAGGTCCTGGATGTCCATGGTCGGTATGAAATTTCTCAATAACTAACATGGTGAGTCTATGGTTAAATGGTAACAAAGTTGGTTGCTTAACTTCATAAGCTAAGCGTCACCACACCCTGAAGACACCTTGAGAGTCTAGAAAGAGAGCTAATTTACGAAGCGGTTTAAAATATGGCTCGCCTTTTTGAATCCTCTTTAAATCGTCTGAAAAACTCTCTTGTTGCACAATTCTATCGTGATGCGAAGTGTAAAGTAAAACTCCTCAAAACAGTAAACTCAGAGAAAATTTGCATAAAGGATTTTTTAAATGTTTTTGTACAAAGAATATATCTATTTTTTTTTCATCTACACATTTTATCGAAAAAAAAATTAGTCCGGCGCCGAGTCAAAACAAAAACCCAGTGCTGTTAAAGAGAATAAGGTTGTGTCAGCTGTGCTAATCCGTGACTAGAAGGGCAAAAGCATCATTGCCACCTTTTTTTTTCTCAAACCAATTTCCACCAGTTTCCATTTTTTACTTGTGGGACCAAGGCCAACAAAAATATACAGGCCACGACCCTGAAAAAATCAGCTGTTCTCTGGGGGCTGACTTTTACATTGGGTCTTATGGGAGGTCAGACGTTTTTTTAGGATATTTTCAAAATGGCCCTACAGATTTCCGCTTAATTTCAGTGAAATATTCTTTGACACCATCCCGATATTCTACCAAACTTTTGTAAGGATGCAAGATGATGAAAAGGTTAAAATCTTCAAGATTTAGCATTTCTTATTTAGAATTCAAATTACCCGCCATATACCGCATGCCAACTGTTATATTTGACATGTATTTGACTTTGTCATCTGTCTTTGTCACATTCGCGTCTGCTTTAAATTTAATTTTTGTGTGAGCTAATGAAGCGGCTCTGAAAAACTAAGGATTACTATACATTTTAAAAAAATTGTTCTGCAAGAATATAGTAAAAACAATCTCAAAACCGGCTTTATTTTTAAAAAAATTAAATAGTCATGAACCGTCATTCCAACTTCAATATTTTAAAGACAATCAGCTGTCGTGATGTGACCATCAAAAAAAATCAGCCCCGGATGTGACGTCAACAAAGTGCAGGATCGTGGCCAGTCCGTTTTGATAGCCCTGGTGGGACAAGCACGTGTCATGCGCTTTACACAACAGCGTACATCAAATAAAACGAAAAAAGGGTTTAAAAAACCTGAAATAAAAATTGCCGCATAAAACCACTTGGTAACAGGCAAAAGTCAGACAAACTGCGTGTCGAAACCTATATTAAAATCCGTTTCGAAGGACCAGTATAAATGGAGACCCGAAAGAGCGGTCTTTTTTGGGATTTATAATAAAAATAGTTAATTTGAAGAATTTTGGTTCATTCACGTTACGACTTACCTCAAAATCAATACAGCTGTTCTTGTCTTTATATCGGTGGCCGCGGCCGGGTTTTTTCACTCCTCTGACGACTTTTTTTCCCAAGAGGTCCAACGTGGTTTTTTCCGCGATTTCAAAGGTCACATGACCAAAATAGGTTCCAAAACATTGTCGCTTTCTCAAAAGTGGGATATTAAAAATCAGGTGATTAAAGAATCCAAAAAACTACATTTTTTTTAGTAAACAAAAGGAATTTGATTAATATAAAAACAAAATTGTTTCTAGCCAGGATGCTATTATGTAATTATTTATAAAATAGTATCGAATTGGAAAATATGTATTATCAAAAAATAAATACTAAGTTTTAAGAACCTTTGTCTTTTGCTACTCAGTTTTAAGTATATTTTGATTTTTTTACTTAGCTCAATCTTTTTCTCCCGGCAATTTTTTTCGTAAAAGAAATTGTTAAAGATATTTTATAAGGTACAGAAGATAATGAGTAAAACTCAATATTTGCATAAAAGACGTACCAATTTCTCTATAATTTGAAATGTCATAACCTTGATCAACTTGTGGAGATTTAAAAACTGGAGAGAGCCAAGTGGCGGTTATTCCCATATCTTTTAAATGCGGCAGTTTTTCAATAATCCCTAAAATAAAAAATGCAGGTAAGAACAATGTTCTCCCTTTTTGTCCTCATTATAAGAACAAAAACAAATACATGGGTTTTTCGATGTCTCCGACTTCGATCATAAAAGAAGAATATAAATAACTTCTGAAAACGCACAGAAAACCAAAAAGGTAAGTAAAATCAATCTCTGTGAAAATTATTTTTCACCCAATGACTGATAACACTAATACATTGTACTCTGACATTAATATTATGACACCTATAGTCTAACTCAAATTATGGGCAAATAAAACTGCGAATATTTTCATTTTTAAAACGTTTAAAATACGTCTATTAGCGTACAATTCGATAGATACTTACATATTGTACTGGTCACAATCTTCCTTACAGGTTACAATGTAAGTTACTTTTTATGTTGTACCTAAACCTATAACATTGTTTATAATAATTGAAAATTTTCAAGAACGCTTTCAAACTAAAAGAAACGGGGTTCAACAATATTTATATCACGGAAGAATTAGACAAAGAAGAACAGGCAAGGGACAAATTCTTAAAAGAAAAACAAAGCAAAAATCGCAGGTGGTAGACATGCCTATAGTTTTTATCAAAAAATCCTGCTGCTCAATTCTGGTCAGAAGAAATATCAGATGAAGAAAACACCGAAGAAGAAGAAGGAGAGACTGATAAAGAATCAAAGGCGGATAAATTGGAAAATGAGAAAACAAGGATTGAAAAGAACAAAGAAAAAGGAAAAGAGAAGGAAAAAGAAAGACGAATAAAAAAACACAAGAAGTAAATCAAACACAAAAAACCAACAAAATTCAAAAATATTAAATAATTACAAATTTTAATTTTAAATTATATTTTTTATATATTTTTATTTGGTTTTTTTTATTGGCATAATACAAAAATTCCATTTTTTTCTTAGTAGTAGATAGTGTTTTGTTATACATAAATGTTTTTATTATTTAACTTAATTCTAGAAATTACTTTACTTGTACCAACTATTTATTATAGTAAACGTTACAAACTTTTTATAAATATAAATCGATTTTAGTACTTCTAACGTCTTTTCACCGAACAAAAAGATTAACGAATATATTAGAGACGTAATTAAAAGATTTAATAGAATTAAATAACTTTCACGAATTTGGGGAGTTCACAAAATAATGTGACAGTATATAATAATTATCTAAAAATATTAAATTACAACATTAGAAGTATGGCAAAGAATAGAATTTTAGATAGAGGGAGATTAGATAATAGAATTTTTATCAAGTCAAATAAAATTTAGGTTTGATTGCGCGATCTTTACCAAAACATTTCAAATTTCGTATACATTTCTTTTTGACACACAAGGATATGACCTTATTTATAATCTAGGAGTAAATATAAACGATGGGGTTATAGTATTTGTAAAAATATTTTAAATTATCAAATATTTATAAAAAACATGGGCAATATTAAAATAATACAAATATTACCCCATGAAGTGGAAAATACAAAAAAATTAATTACATCCACCTACAGACCACCCATAGACGAATGACAGAGATAGACCAGACACTTACACGGTGGGAGTTGTATTACTAAATTGGCGCAGTATACCGGGGTGTCGTGCACGAATAATCAGCGCATCTCCAACTTTGTGCACCGTACTAAACATTTACAGGGGGATTTGAAACAATATAACGCTTGCGCAGTTTGTCTCTAAGCTACAGGATGGCTTTTCAAATTATTGTATACCGGATGCTCGTAGCCATTAATGAAATCGTTCTCCAATCAAGCTACATCTTTTAATATAGTGTTTTGAACAGTTTTTATCAAATTAAATTTTAACACTAAAAAACTCATTCTACTCGTCAATTACATAGATTTAAATTTAAACGATGCGCGCCGATAAGAATGAGTTATTTTGCGTCAAAACTCAATTTGCTTAAAAGGACTCTATAAACACCAATCAATAAGAAAGCATAATCAAAGAATGTTTAAATTAATGACTACTATCAATAAAAAAAGTTAAATTTTTATTCAATCTATAAGGTTTAAACGTTTGTTTCCCATTCATTTAGGTACATAAATTTCCTTGAGAGGCTAATTTTCTAGTTAAAAAAAGGCTTTTTGACGAATATTCTACAGTAATTTCCTTTTTATTAGTGCATAGAAAATATTTACACATTCTACATTAACTTAAATTAATAATGTATACTTTTACAATTCTTTATACATAATAATGTTGCAAATATAGGTTTCTATAAACGGAAACATTTTTAATTGTTTTTTCATGAAAAATAAAAAAAATGTAACGTAAGCCTTTTAAAGTAAAGTGAATATTGCCGGATATTCATTTAATTAAACAGGATCCGGCATAATGATCTCCCACATTTTGCACTGCCACTGTGCCTGAATCACTGAAGAGAGGGGAAGCTTAGCGTAGTTGGTTGGTAGCTCGCGGCTTGTCATTACCTTTCCATCGTGCCTTCGTTATCGAGACATTAAGCAAAAGTAGGTAACGAATCTGTGATTACGACACAAAGAACTTTTCGTACTCACTTCGCACTTGGTAGACATGTTTTAGTTCCAGATACTTTGAGAATATCTGAACACTATTCCCGAACCATTGACGAATTGAAAGCAGCAATACACCAAGAAATTACAGGAATATCGCTTTAGAGTTACTGCACGAGTGATACTTTCAGAAATCAGCTTCGACTGTGTACCGAAAAAAATGAAATATAAATAGCATTTACAATGGCGTTTTTATTGTGGGAGATCATTCTGCCGGACCCTGTATATAAGTATAGTGAAATAATCTATGTTTTTCCAAATATTAACATTTAAAACTAAACATTTAAAACTCCGTCAGGTTCAACGTGTCCATCACACACTATAACAAATACTGTAAAAAAAAATAAAAACTTACCGTTAAAAAAGTTTGGATGACACAAGGCTTAATCAAAACAGCAAAAATGAAAAATAAACTTTATCAAATCAAAATCGATCCAAGATGGAGACGAATTTAACAGAGATTGAAACCATTTAAACAGATTAACAAAAACAACAAAAGACGATTACTTAAGAAAAATTATTGAAGGAAACTCGAAAGTGCTGTGGAATACTATTAAAACAATTTACAATAAGAAGAACAATATCGATATCAAACAAATAACTAAAGAAAAAAATCAAGCAATGACAAATGAAAAGAAAATTTTAGACAATTTTAACAATTATTTTATAAATGTGGAAAAAAAATTAACAGAACAAATTAAAACTCCATACAGAAATAAAATAAGTGAACCCCTATGTTATATTTTTAACTTATTGTTTCAAACAGGGGAGTGTCCAGCTCAGTTTAAAAAATCTATTGTTAAACATCTCTACAAAAAAGGTGACAAAAGCAAAAGAGAAAATTACAGACCAATATTACAAAAGTATTTAAAAAACTAATTAAAAAAAGATTGATGTTTTTTTGACAAAAATAACTGTCTATTGTTTAATAGACAATTTGGTTTTCAAGAAGGCAAATCAACCCAAGATGCTATTATAGCTATCCTTACATCTGACATATACAACTCGCATTAGCTGTGTTGTTAGACCTATCAAAGACCTTTTATATCGTTAATCATAATATTTTGTTAAAAATATTAGAACAGACAGGGGTCCGAGAGCCTACACATCTATTATTTAAAAACTCTCTTTATAAAAGGCCGCAAAAAACAAATATCAACAAAACGTTTTGCTCAAAAAAAAAACAATAGCTTATGGTGTACCGCAAGGTACAGTCCTCGGACTTATTATTTTATTATTCTCTTTGATATTGACAGCTTAGCCGCCATCATAAGTTTCGCTGATGATACTGTATTAAAATATATTGGTCAAATATGGGATGAATTAATACAAATAGCAAACAAAGTAAAGTATCTTGGAATAGTTTTGGATAGTCATTTAAAATGGAATTTTCACATAACAAATTTGGTGAATAATCTAAGGCCCCTTATTAGCAAATTAAAATATTTAAGCACATTTTTAAACATAAATCATCTTAAGGTTTTGTACTATGCTTTAGTGCAATCTTGGCTACAATATGGAATCTTAGGTGGGGTTCTGGATACTACACTTCAAAAACTAAACGTTTCGCAAAAATACTTCCTAAAAATTCTATTTTAAAAAAATAGACGGTATCCTTCGAATGAACTCTTTTCTGAAATAGAATGTCTTAATGTTAGATAACCATTTTTTTTTAAATATTTTAGGTCATATCTAAAAATCAAAAGATGAACCAATTAGCATCTCACACAGTCATGACGGAAGAAACAAAAATAAAGGCTTTACCCAAACTATGATTTGTAAAACCACTCAAGGTCAAAGATCTTATTAATTTTTACGGGATCAAATCAATAATTTTTTGCAAAAATTTATTAAATATAAATTTATCTTCTATAAGTCCCTGGAAAATTAAAATAAAAAAAATTACGCAACAAACAAATAGACACGAAATCAGTGATTTAATAAATTTAAAAAATATACAGTTTAATTAGGTAGCGGGTACAGGTATAAATTTAGTTTAAACAAAATTAGATTAAGATATATTTAATATGTATTTTTTCATTAAATTGAAGAAACATAAAATTCACATCCCGACACACAACTTGCGAGTTTTGAGGGACTTTTCTTTCTGTTTATTCTATTTTGGGTTAGTGTGGGAAAATGTAAACTACTTTGATTTTTTTAAATAAATATTATTTATTTATTAATATTATAAGTAACCAAAAATGCTGTCAGAACTTTGGTTTTCGACATATTGAAAAGAAACGCAAAAACATGGACTATTTCTTCAATTTAAATTTCTTTTAGAAAACAGGGTGCAAAATTAACAAAAAAATTTACAGACTTTTTGGTTAATAGCGTTTTTGCATGGTTCGATGCAAAAATTAAAAAACACCCTAGAAATTAACATTTCCTGCAATTCTGAACACAAAACGAAAATTTTCCAAAATTCTATTTTAGACTTCTTATCCCCTCCGACAGTTAGAAAAAAAATGAATGGATAAGAAATAAAACAAAAGTAAGGGATATCAGAGGAGAAGTAGCAAAATTAAAATGGAAATTTGCCGGTCATAATATCAGACAGAAGGCGATTGATGGAACAAATTTATTGAAAACTGGAGACCTTGGGAAAATAAAAGACGTACGGGAAGACCCCAAATAAGATTGGCGGACGATTTGAAGAAACATGCGGGAACCAGATGGATGAACACGACGATAGACAGAGAAGAGTGGAAGATATTGTGGGAGGTTTATGTCCAAAGAAGGATCGAAGAAGGCTATATAAGTAATTCCACGTCAAATCATCCAATGAGGGTAGCTGCCATGTCACGAAAAAAATCCAAATTTTGATAACATGTATTAGTGTCCTTAGGAATACCAAATTAACAAATTTTAATTTTTAATGTCGCCTCCCGTATTTTACAGGCCACCTTAAAAGTAAAAAAAAGAAGAAATCAGTTGTGGTCTTATTTTTTTATATGTAAAAAGAAATTTGACGGAAGAAATCTTTAATATTGGTTAGATAATCCTATAGAGAAAAAAAAATTAACCTCACTTTTTTGACTTGGCAAAAATAGTTTTAAAAAAATAGTAAATTTTATGATTTTCTCGATTTTTAATTATTTACACTGATTATGGTCCCTCAAAAAAAGTCTATACGCACATCAAAGCTCAGTGGCTTGACTATCATACAAGGCAAAAGAAAAATGTCTATTGCTTTCAGCAAACTAAATTTTTTAAAATGAGAAAAACCGCAAAAACCTCAGAATTGGCAACTTTTGACTAAAAAAATTGTCATGTCTATCTGTCTGTTAAAACTTCTCTTGTGCCTTGTTTTACTTGACAATGTATCGTCTAAATAAAAGTAAAACAAAAAATCTGGGTCTGTCATTTTAACATCTTTTAAGCTATTTGGTTAAAGCATGTAAAAAATCAAATTTTTTTATTGAGTCGCAAAAGGAAAAAAATTATGTATAAAAATCATCGTTAGCTACATACTGTTTTGCGTGACATCCTAGTTTGTGGGTTCAAGTCCCATCTTCGTACACTGTCGGAAAAATTTTTTTAGTTTTAAGAATACATTTTTGGTGAGACACGGACATTAATTAGATTGTTTCTTTGGTAAATGAAATGGTTCAGGTTTAACATTGGCGTACGCAGGAGGGAGGGGGGTTGGAGGCCTAATCTTTCCAAAGCCATTAAATAACTTCTCCTAAAGATTGAATATTTCTGAAAGAAGAAATAAATGGTTTTCCAGGACTTTGCTTTTACTCGAGCCCCCTCTCCCAACCCCCTTGGAAAATTTCTGCATACGCCACTGAGCATTAAAAAAACTAACTACAAAACTAACGCATGGTAAAAGCCCATGTGATGCGTTTGGAGGTACTGTGAAACGATTTGTTTTACATTAAAATCTCAAACAAACAACAACTGGACACCATTTTTTCACTCCTCTGGATGATTTAACTTTAGATGCTAAATTTACTTCAAGCTCAGAATTTTTTTTTTCGGTTTCTGAAATTATAGAACTCAACTTCTTTTCCGATTCTTTAAATATGACAGTAGGTAACTACTAAAAAAGTAAATAAACTTTGTGTAGTGACCTTATGAAGAGAGTTTAGATCATAATTTATTGAACAGTGCACATATAAATAAACTTTACCTTCTGATAAACCTTAATTTGCAGGATCTAGAAACTTTATTTTGGGGGAAAATATCATAATAAATATTTCACAAAACTATTTTGCATAGTGACCAGGAGATGTATTCTGTGTGTCAAAACTGAGTAAAGTTTCAGATTTGGGGGGGCATCCACCCCCGTAGATCCACGCCTGTAATTTGTGATGGAATTTAACATCACTAAAAATATTAAAATAACAAAAAAATGTCTAGTGACCTTAAGGATTACAGACCCAGATTTTTTATTCTTGTTTTTAAAAGTATATGATACAGTGAAAAATTGACCCTACTTGATTACCACCAGCACCCCGATAGACAGGGTCATTTTTGATGCTGAAGTTGAGGAACTTCCCAGATATTCTTAACTTCTTCGTAGAACTCCAAGGTAACGTCTACTTTTTAAATATGTTTTATAAAAGGAAGATGTAGTCCTTGAGTATAGCTTTCGAACACTGTATCAAAAATTTAAGAAAACATTACATTTATACCCCCAAAAAATATGAAAATTTCTGCGTTTTTTGGATATTCTCTAAATTGCTCGAATTAAGCCAGTATAAAAGATTTTGCTAAACACATCTATTTTTATGCATGTTTTCAAAATTATAGGTTAATTTTTTTTAGGTGCTGTTTACTATGAGCATAATTTTTTTCTTTAAAGTCCCATTTTGCCCGCTTTTAGACTTTTCAAATGCGTGTACAACATACTATAAAATTGTGCAAAAGTGGTTAAGCATGAGCTGTTTCATTTAGAAAAATATTGTGATAAAAGTAACTTTTTTATACTTTACATAGGTCACCACGACCTGTACTGCCCTCATCGGCCGCCATCTTGGATTCGATACCAGGCCTATGTCGAGAGGGTGGTGCATAGGTATGTATTATGCAATTATTTACCTGCCAAGTCGCCAGTGCCGTCATTGTTGGCATCCTTAAATGATCGGGGATAAATCTGATAAAAAATACCAGTTTCCCACCATTCCCTTTCACTTTTTAAATTTTCTGGTGTAGATCTTATCAAAATACGATGCCTTATATCTTGAGCTGTTGCAAAAATTCCAGCCAAACTTATTATTAAAATGCATGAGATCAACATTTTTTAAAATTAAATCTAGATTACTTTTCACCTATGGGTAATTAGCCAATCATTATCACTATATAAACTATTTTTGATGTTTATACTTTATTTAATATATAAATTATTAGCTAATTGATTGTGCTGGGCTCATATGCTATTTAATTAATTCTTGCAATTTATAAAATCACCTCTAAATACAAATACACACTTTCGTAAGACCGTAGGTTTATGCGCCTTTTAGATCTAGACGATAAAAAAATAGAAAACTCACATAAAACAAAATATTATTTAGTAATTACTTACCTCCTAAATTGACTATTCGTAAGAGCATGGTGCCGCAACTATTAGATGTACAGGGTGGGCCAAATTCGATGTTTTATGCTGGTTTTTGGGTATTTCTAGCCGAGATACACAAAAGCGAGTGGACATGTCTTGGGCTCGATTTTCGAGACGTCGTCAAATATCAAAACCGCTTCTTGATGAACCTTGTAGTTTTTTAGCTACAAGGGGATTTTGAAAAGTCTGCATTTATAGAGTTGGCCTATAACTTTTTTATTTATGAAAATTTCATTTTGGTGTAAGATGCCTTTTCAGAGGTTTTTTTATGAAGAATCCAACTGTCAAACTAATTTTCATCTGTCACTTTTAGTTTTTGAGATATTGAAAAAAGTTTAGATTTTCTTATGGAGTGACTCATTTTTTGTTTTTATTTTGAAATCTACGTCAAATTTTCTGTTTAACGATAAAACTCAAAAACTAACAGTGACGCATAAAATTTAGTTTGACAGTTGGGTTCTCCATAAGAAAACCTGCAAAAAAGCATTTTACACCAAAATGAAACTTTCATAAATAAAAAAGTTATAGGCCTTCCATAAATGCAGACTTTTTAAAATCCCCTTGTAGCTAAAAAAATGCAAGGTTTATCAAGAAGCGGTTTTCATATTTGAAGACGTCTCGAAAATCGAGCCCAGGACATGTCCACTCATTTTTGTGTATCTCGGCTAGAAATATCTAAAACCGGCAAAAAACATTGAATTTGGCCCACCCTGTACAGTGTTCCAATTTAATTCTTTAAAGTGAATATGGTAAATGATCTAGTGCGCAAAAAATAGAAGGCAAACGGCGTGCATCCCATAAAAAGGCGCCTAGTGAAAGTGTTGCGTGATGTAAGTAGGGGGGACTGACTTGCTATCCATTTTATGTAGTAGGAACTTTTGAATTGAATACAAGAATTGAAGTGAAACAAACTGTATATCATATCGTGGGCTCTTATGACTTCTCATTTTCAAGTCAGCCCTTTCCGATACTATAACTGGATAAGACATACAGCAACCCAATTTGTCGCAGTTAAAATTTGCAAATAGAAGTATCTCTTCAGTCGGCAAGGTTTTCGTAATTGCAACAAGGTATTTTGAGTTTCCCAAAATGTTGCATTTCTTAGATACCTAGTTGTAGTAAGCTCACGATATTATTATTATGTGTAATGCATTTTTTTTTAAACAAGAACATATATATGTATTTATCGGTTTCACAACGTTCTACGTCTTCCGATACCCACTCGTTTCTGTTTGCCCATAATTCATCATCTAGGCCTCTTATTCTTATTTCACTGTCTATTCCTTCTCTACAGCTTCTCCTTGGCCGTCCTAGTTTTCTTCGGCCAGTTGGTTTCCATTGCAGTATTTGTTTAGGTAGTCTTTCATCATTCATTCTTTGTACATATCCGTACCACACCAGTTGTTTTGTTCATATATCATCCCCTAAAGTACGTTCATCCACTGTGATAATTTCTCTTATTCTTTGATTTGTAACTCTTTCTCTTTTTGATTTCCCTGCTGCTCTTCTCCAATAGTCCATCTCCGTAGCGGAAAGCATTTTTTCTGTTCTATTCTTGATTGGCCATACTTCTGAGCCATATGTAATAATACTTTTTACAATCGTGTTATGTATAAGCTTTTTGTTATGTTTTGATATACTTTGGTCCCAAATTATTCCATTTAATAAAGTTATTGCTTTTCTTCCTTGTACGTGTCGATCTTTTATAGCTTTGTCTAGTATTCCGTCAGCTGTAATTTTTAGATCTAAGTATTTATACTCGTCACAGGACTTAATTCGCTGCCCTGTATTTAAGATTAAATCCTGTTTCATTCCACCGACACACATATACTCTGTCTTATTGAGATTAACCTCTAGTCCCCACTTATTGTACTCTTCTATTAGTTTTCGTGTCATATATTCGAGGTCGTCATAATCTGATCATCGGCGAAACATAAAGTATACAAGGTGGTTTCGTCCAACGGAATTCCCATGTTTTGGCATTTTCTCTTCCATACTTTAAGGACTTGTTCCGTATATCTTCAAGAGCGTAGGCGAGATACAGCAACCTTGTTTAAGACCTTTATTTACTTGAAAGCCTTTGGTTAGTTTTGCTTTTATTTTAACTTTTGCCTTACTCTTGCGGTATAACTCTTTGATGGCCTTAATTAGTTGTACGCTTATATTTGTGTTTTCCAACGCTTTCCAAAGTAGATTTAGTGGTATACTATCATATGCCTTCTGCATATCAACGTAATATTTCAATATGGAAACAAGAACATGCTCGATTTAAATAATTATTAATAATATTATCCTCTTTTAACCCTATATTAAAAGTAGCAGTAGCAGTCGTAAAGAGACGACCTGGCAAGTAGGCCAGATTAGGCCCTTTTTGCTCATGTCCCAGGCCTTTCTGTTTACCCACTCTCTGCATTTGCATTCAATATCCAGGTAGCTCATTGGACCTTCCTCTTCTCTTTACAGAGTCTAGTATGTCAGACCATTTAAGCAAGAGCAACTCTTCCTCGCTTTGGGGAAAATGCTCTCAGTGCCTATTTTCTCATCCTGGCATAGCCCTCATATTCTGCCACTAGATGTTTTAATGTCTCTTCGTCGTGTCCACAGCCTCGGTAGTGTCCATTGCTCCCTCAACTGTTCATGTCCAGTAATAATACCTATCCATATAATTAATATGTATACAAATACCCGGTATGTCAGCAACTTGGGCCAAAATGCCTGTTCGGTTCTCTTTCTCCTCTGGTGTTCTTCCTCTTCTTGAGAGTCTTACTACAGAGGCCAGGACTGGCTAAGTTCAAGGAAAACCCTTATGTACCTATTCTTACGTAAACACCTGCTTCGCTATTTACAGTAAAGCTTTTACTGTCTACTGCTATAATCCCGCTCCTGTAGTTTGTCTCGCTAATGGTTTAGATCCATCAGTCTAGCAAACTAAAACGGTCTCCTCAATCAATGTTGCTTTGCTTTGCCAAATATTTTTTAATGATAGTATGAATTGGAAGTAGTGTAATCACAATCACTTAACTTTTAAGGAATAGTCAAATAATCCAAATTTAAAAAATATCTTGGACACCCTATACTCACGGATCACCAAACGAATTATACCTATCTCGGTTACTATCAACTTTTGACAATTTTACCCAGAAAATATACTTAAAATTTCACTTTTGACCATTTGTTCTGGAACACCAATATCCTCAAATCTTTACTGTTAAATTAAAGTGATAAATTCAAATTAATTCTACATATATATTAAATTAAAAGACCACACTCTTAAGCTAAAAGTTTCAGCACTCAAATATAAATCATGAGAAAAAAGCTTATACGGGGTAAGTTTAAAACATTAAACGTCATTTGTCAGAATGCATGAATATACAGGGTGTAAACGATCCTAATGTAGACCTGTTAATAGGTGATAGGGAAGGTCAAAATAAGAAAAAAAGTTCATATAATATAGGGGTCAAAAATCAATAGTTTTTTGTCTAAATGACTTTGAATCTAGAAACTTTGAATTGAATTTGCGGCAAAACCATTTCACTCAGAGAAAAACTGGCCACGATAAGTTGCAATCAGTTCAATTTTAAATCTAAATCTAAAGAAAATTTAGACCGCAAAATTACAAACTAACAAAATAAAAAAATCACTAAAAAAAATGAACTGGCATTTTGATAATCGAAATAAACTTGGCAACGTATCTTACCCCAGGGTCACTGGCTCACGTTGCTCACCTTAAAGGTGAACGTTTGAAACAAAACGCACTGTGTGATTCCCCTTCACCGTACGCGACGGCTTCGGTTCGGTTCATCACCCGATCAGCTTTTTCTCTCTTTTGAATAAGGTGCATAGAAGCGAGATAGAGATCATGTACCGCGCTGTGCAGTCATTTATCGAACTCACTGTCAAAACAGGGGTATCGTCAAGACCTTGCCTCAACGAGATGGACATTCAAGGAGAGTTTACACATGCATGGATTTGCTGGCGCCAATAAAAACTGGCGCGCCAGTAAGTTAAATTTGCAAGTGTAAACACCGACTTGCACACAAGTTATTTTTTTGCATGCATGTATCAAAAAAGTCTGCAGCTGACTGAATTTGCTGGCGCCAGTGGTGACGCATGCGCGCAGAAAAGGAAAATTTTCATGTGTAAACAAGTGCTTGCACGTCGGCTCGCCAGTTTTAAGTTCATTATTTTACATTATTTTTTATTTTCATTGTGTTTGAGCTTAAAAATTTTGTTTATTTTTGTTTTTATAGCTTAATATGGCTAAAAAAAGTGGTCAGCAGAACTGATTATATAGTTTCTTGAAGGCTATGAATGTTTTCCTTATTTATGGGATGTACACAGTAGTTCATATAAAACAAAGATAGTCGAGATAATGCTTCCTAAAAAATTAGTAAAATAATGACTATTGAAGGCTTTGAAGTTGCAGAAGTAAAAGCAAAAATATGATCCATAAGAAACACATATGCTTTGGAATTGACAAAAATTAAAAAAAGCCAACATTCCGGAGCCGGTGCAAATGAAGTATACACCCCAAAAGTACTATGGTTTAAAATAGCAGACCGAATTTTAAAGAATGTTGTTTAAATAAGAGAAACTCTAGAAGAATATCAAAATGTTGCTTTGTCATTCGAAGATGGTTTTTATAGCTCGCAGGATCTTCTGCTGCAAATTCTCCTAAAAGTTTTTCGGAAGCACCCAAAGTAGATCGACGAGCAATCCATGCTTTAACCCAGATACGGCCTCTTCGTTGTTCCTTCTTCTGAATATCTTTTATTATTTTTTTCAATAAAAGTTTAGCGACTATTTTGCAGGCTTCCGAGAGTTCAGCCGACATATCGCGTATCGTGTACACTTTAAAAATGAAACTGGCGTGCCAGTCTTTTTAATTTTCGCACAATAGTGTAAACCTTTACTGGCGTGCAAATAGAACTGGCGCGAACACTGGCGCCACTAAATTCATGCATGTGTAAACCCACTATCATGTAAACACTTATTTTCGCGGAAAGACGGGGAAATTATCCCTCCTACTAGCAAATTCGGCAATGGGCAAGAGACATGGTCAAAATCTAAACGCCGCATTAGTTTTTGTTTTGTCGTGCGCGAATAAGTGTGACTTTACTCTTAGCTTTCAGTGCGCATGTTCATATTTGATAAAAAAATTCAAAATGTTCACTAACGGGGAATACGTAGATATGTTGTGTGTATGGGGAAGCGCGTAGATATTCGAACTTAGCAAGTCGCGTTTATAAAGAAAGATTTCCTCAACGGAGACATCCCGACGGGAGAACAATAGTGCAAGTATGTCAAAGACTCATTGACACAGGGCAAGTTCAACCGCGGATTCATGGAAGAGACAGAGAGATACCAGTGCAAGAAGAAGAACGAGTTTTAGGAATTGTAGAGGCTAATCCTGCTATTAGTACGCGAGTTCTAGCCCGGCAAGTTGGCCTATCTCATACATCCGTACACAGGATTCTACGTGGTAATCTGCTCTATCCTTACCATGTTCAACGAGTCCAGGCATTGACACCTGCGGATTATCCAAAAAGGTTGGCATTTTGCCGATGGTTTTTGCACAAAATAGAGGAAAATCCAATTTTCCTCCGCAGTATTTTGGCAACAGACGAGTGTACGTTTACCTGTGATGGAATTTTAAATTTTCACAACACCCATACATGGGCTGAGGAGAACACCCACACAATCCAAGAGGGAAAGTTTCAGCACAGATTTAAAATAAACATATGGGCGGGTATTCTCGACGATCACATAATTGGACCCTTTGAATTACCACAGAATCTCAATGGCCAGGCATACCACAATTTTTTACTAAATGATCTCCCAATGATTATGGAGGAAGCACTCGATGAAATGCCCATAGTACAAAGACAAAATCTGTGGTATCTGCATGATGGGGCGCCTCCCCACATTTTTGGAGGCGTCATCCAATATTTAAACGAGCATTTCCCAAATCGCTGGATAGGACGCAATGCCCCTGGACTCAGAAAATGGCCACCAAGATCGCCAGATACAAACCCATTAGATTTTTGGTACTGGGGTGAGTTAAAGCAGTTGGTTTATGGAGATGGCGAAATGGCAACAGAAGAACAACTTAGACAAAAGATATTTGATAGTGCCGCGATCATTCAGCAGAGAAGACTAGAAAGAGTTCCAAGGGTTCGAAGAAATTGGCAGCGACGTGCAGAGGCTTGTATTGAAAGTGGTGGTAGACATTTTGAACAACTTCTGTGAAAAAACTGTACGGTGCGGTGTGATGTGATAGTCTGTCGTTGCTTTTGGTGCGCTTGTTGCAGGCACTGTTAAGACTGGTAAGTAATTTTATAGCTCTGGCTTCAGTTTTTGTCTGCTTTGAAAATAAAGTAAACTGAAAGTAGATTTTTCGAAATTTTTTTTTAAAAAAACGATGTACCTTCTCAACCTGGCCTGACTTAGCGGTAGCATCATAGTCATCAAATCAGTCGGGGAATCAACTATCGGTGAGCGTAATCCCCACCCAACTCCCACCGCGGTCCAACCGACAACCAAGTTGCATGCATCGGACTAATTGTTCTGCTTTAATCTTGCTTAAGAAAAGGCACTGGGTTATTTGGCTAAATGTATTTACAATGTTGCCGATATCAAAAAACTTCAAAGGGCTATATCTCGAAAAAAAAAGATTTTTTACCCTCATATCATATGAACTTTTTTTCTTATTTTGACCTCCTCTATCACCTATTAACAGGTCTACATTAGGATCGTTTACACCCTGTATAGTCTAACATATACGCTTTTGTAATGACGTCACCAGTTGAGAAAAAAACGTATGGCGTAGATATTTTTGCCAATCAATGTTTTTTGATTGACAGTGACGAATACTTCACAGAACCAATTACCTACCTATTTGAATCATAGATACTACTTTTTTTAAAAAGTTTATTGTCACCGCTGTTTATAATATACTAAACAAAGATAAACAAAAATGACGCCATTAGAAATGGGTATAAGTTGGACTATACATCAGTGGCGCACCCAGGAATATGTCTTGGGGTCATGATGTCGAATATTAAGCTATTTTTTGAGTTTTTTTCTGAAATATGTCGAAAATATGTAAAAAAATCTAAGGCTTGGTTCAAGCACGTGATTTTAGTCATTTTTGGAAATTACCTAGCTCCGTTACTACTACTCGCAGAACAACCATAGTACCACCCAATTGTAGATAATTATATCCTCTAAAAAATTTGATATAACTCTTTTTGCGATTTAGTCAACTGGAACGAAGTTACAGGCAAAAAACTACAAAAAGTGCCAATTTTTGTTGGTTTTTTCAAGATGGCGGAGGAAGCACAGGGGTGGGGGTGACGAAAACTCAGATTTTTAACTACCCTTTCGACCTTAATAACATATCCAAAATTCAGAATTACCGGACCTTTTGTAGGGTAAAACTCCTCTTTTCATTGTACTATAAAGAAATATAAAAAACGGAAATATGCAAGGAATTTTTTGAGGTGTACCCGAGGGATGGGACACTCCTTAAATAGGTGTACAAATTTGGTAAAAGTATTTATTAAATACATTTAAATAGCTTTTAAATAGCTTTTAAATACTTTTAAATACTTCTAAATACAATTAAATATTTTTAAATACATTTAAATACATTTAAATACTTTTAAATACTTTTAAATACATTTAAATAATTTTAAATACTTTTAAATATTTTTAAATACTTTTAAATACTTTTAAATACTTAAATACATTTAAATACACTTAAATACAATTAAATACCTTTAAATCCCAAATAAATACAGTATTTAAGTGTACACATTTTTATGAGTGTCCCACCCCTCGGGTGCACCTAGTCAAAGACTAAATAAATTTTCGGGTTCGTTAAACCAACCGCCATCAAACGTAGAAATTAAGTCTGCTGCTCGGTGAGTAGGTGGATCCCCAAAAATCGAGCCGCAAGTGCAATATAATACCTACACTACCGTACTCCCGACACCCCTCAATAATGAAGGTGCGTGCAAATAATATAGCCTATAGGCATTATTCTTTGGATAAGTGTGTACCAAATTTTTTTTTTTTGGGTGATTTACTGAGACGTACCAATCAAGGTTGCTGTTGGACTTCTCTGCCAAGTTGATAAAAATCCGGACAGATGGCAACCGTGAGGTAACCACTTGTCTTCAGCGCATTAAAGTTATATCTCACCTATCTACATTGTACAACAAGTAAGAACATTTTATTGTACTTGAAGAACTTAAAATTGACTTGAAGTACTTCGAATATACTTAAAGTACTTAGAATTATTTAAAAATTAAATAGTATTACGGCTGCAAAAGACTCTTAGGCAGAGTGCTAAATTGATCATAAAAAAGGTTGGCTGTACTAGCAAAGTTTAAAAAAACATTTTCAAACTAATAAGAAACTTTATTTTGAAATTTGTATTAGAGAACTTGGCTTTACTTTTATCTCAATTCCTTTTACGGAATACTATTTTCGCGTACTTGGCTTTTTTTTACATGAAATGTTTCATATGTTATTTTTTATTTCATTACTTAGAGAGAATATGCCGCGTTTAACATTAGTAATGATGGTGTCAATTGGTGTATGTTGGTTTGGGTTTATTGAAAATGTTGGACCCAGAGATAAAATAAATTTTATGGTTTTTGGAATTTATATTTTGCTCATTAAAAAATAGATTGTTCATTTTGATTGTATTATTAATGTTTTTGTTTAATTCGTGTATTTTTGAAAAACCATCGCTTAACCAAATGTTTAGGCATTGAAAGTAAAAAATATTAAGCACATTTTGGTATTTATTTTGATTTTTTTCCTTCCTGAAATTAAAATTAGACTGTTCAGTGACCTTACCTTAGCTAACCAGGATACGTATTCTTGACATTTTGGGAGGTAATGTGAGTAGTCCTCAACGTAAAAAGGTGAAGGCTCTATTCCCCAAAGCACACTCCCGTGAATTCAAGTTCACCACCTCTCACGAGGTGAAAACGAGTTCCCGGGAAAGTTTCTAACCTCACTTTTTTGTTTTGTAATTTGTTTTATTTGCGAAAGTAAAAATAAAGTTATTAGGTAAAGCCCTATTTAGATATATGTCCCAACTAACATTTATAGTAGCGGCTACATGTTCTAAAGGCTTTGCTACTTTCTTATAGTAGAAATGTGGTGATCCCAACCAAAATTTGTTACTTTTTAGTTCTAACTACTATTTAGTATCAGGAAATAGTAGATGTTTCGTAAAAACGACCCTATAAACTACTTCATAGGATTGTTTCTTGATAGTCGATTCTGATAGTCTTCTCTACCACAATAGGACGTTGCTAAAGTTTTACTTTCTTTTTAGTCGTTATTTCGTAGTCGCCCTGACTTTTATATCCTACTTAATTACCACTAGAAAGTTAAGCTTCATTGGAGTCCCAAACAAGTGTATCCGACAACTACATTATAACTTTAATTTTTACCACAAAAGTTTGTGTCATCATAGTAACATCTGATGTAACAATGTAGACAAAATAACTTTTTGGATCAACTTTAAAGCCGCAACTACTTTCAAGTAACCTTTTCGACTATCAGGGAATATAGTTTGGGACGCCATGTTTTTATGTAAGAAAGAAAATTTAATATTTTTGTTGTCGTTTTATGAGCTCATATTAAAGAGCCATACTATTTTATAAACAAATTAGTTGAAGCTTACCAAAAATGCTCTTCTTAAGCACCATTTGTTGGAGTTAACTGTCGATTATGAAAACATAACCTCCAAAATCACAACACAAAAATTCCATCAGCTACCAGAAAACTGCTTTACGGGCGCACCGGTTTTTTGCAATATATATAATGCATGTTATACAAAAAACTTTGCGTCGCACTCGAATTTTGATCCTCTGCTCGTAAATTCTCACACTTTTGGATAACATAGTTCATATTATAACCATAACCAAACAAAAAAACTAAGCGAGTCTGTTTACTGTTGTGTCCACCATATTGTGTAACAATTCTACCAAAAAGAAACGATTATATTATTTGCAACTACATCGCAACTTTTATGCCATTACGGAAAAAAAACAGCCTCTACGACGTAGTAGATACCTGGCTACGACGTAGTAGTGTAGTTGTTACTACAGTGACTTTAAACACTTGGCCAAGTAGTTATAACCAGAAATTGGTTCCCCACTTAGGGAATTATAACGTTGCTGTATGGTATACTGAGACGTAGCGGGAGTACGTTGCGGTTACTTTTAAGAAATTCTTTCTAGTTGAGGTTTCGTCGTTACAACTTTAATTGTTTGTTGGGGTATGTATAAGCATTGAAACTAAATTGCTATACTGCGGTGCATAGGTTAAAAGCAATATCTCCACTTTCAGACCCAATTGAGTGAGAGTGTTTAATTTAATGCACAATATAAATGTGTACATCTTAGAAGCGAGAAAAGCCGCGTGTTTATTAATTTGACACTACAGAGAAACGTTTATCTGAACCTAAAGACGGTTTAAAATAATTTATAATGTAGTGTTCTTACAACTACATTTTTAAAGTGTCCTTATATAAAAGCACTTTAATAGGCCTCTATAAACAAAGTGTTAAACATTAATAATCCTAACTCCATTTGGCCTGAAATGACTGACAGAAATAAGTGTGGTTATGTTTATGTAGACATAGGCGCACCAAGGGGAGGGTCTCGAGCCAGGGCTCCCTAAAGCTAAAATTTTTTTAGATAATTAAGGACTGTAATAAAGCCAGGCACTAATTGTGCACTATTCCACAGTTTCCCATTATAAGAACAGCTGTCTTCTTTTAAAATTAGGCCCTTATGTATTATAAGAGCCGGAATTAATAGTGCCGCCATTATTAATGGAAAATAAACTACTTGATTTATAAATTCGACTTTTGTATGTCAATTTTGAAAGATCAACTGTCAGTTTTCAATGGAAAACTGTCAGAATAGTGCCCGTCACTATTACTGCCTGGTTTTATTTGCAATAAGTCCCTAATTTTAAAAAAACTTCCTGAATTCAAAAATAAAATGGCATAAAACGCACTTTGGTTAGTTGCGAGATACGCGGCAACGTTGTGCACTGGAGTTGCACGGCGTGATTCTAAACCCTGCACTCACAAACCGCTTCGAGCTTTCAAGAATACGACATTTTCATTCCTGGGAGAGAAAGTGAGTTTGATTTCCCGGGAACGTTCCCGGGAGCACTCCCTTCACAAACTTTGAAGAATACGGCTCCAGATAGATTACGATGGCAAAAACCTCGTATACTATTTTTTAAACTAAATGTGACATGAAAATGTCTATTGTATTTTTAATGATTAATACAATAGATAATATAATATATTATTACTGTCACGCGTGAATTTTACCTTGACCATACATAAATTTTGTATTTATCTACTAAAGAAAATTGTTCAATTATTTTTTTTGATCGGCTTCCCTTTAATTATTTTTATAATGCTGAGGCGCTGTAATATTTTTTGAATTATACTAGTGTTTTATTGCAATAAAGCCAGGCTGTAATAGTGCCGGGCAATATTTTGATCGTTTAATATAAGGCCTTTGTTTACTATATAAACCAGAATAAATACTGCCTTCCATTATTAAAGGAAAATAAACTACTTATTTTTAATTTCGATGTCAATTTTGAAAGATCAATTGTCAGTTTTCAAAGTGAAACTGTCAGAATATTGCCTGGCACTATTACAGCCTGAATTTATTGAACTGAAGTCCCTATTATATGTTTAGGATGTTCTTACGTAAGCCCCTTTCAAGTATAAATGCAAATGGTTTCTTATTAAATACTCTGCCAATTTATGGGCACCAAAGCTCACGCGATTAATGTATAATTTAATGTTTTCCTATTTTTAGATAGGGGAAAACTGACATTGCCAAGCGAACATGCAATCTTTGCAGTGTCTTTGTGCTGGGTAATTTTTCAAAAAATTTTTGACGACCACTACATTCAGTTCATTGAATGTGAAAAGCATCTCTCACTTATTCACAAAATCACTTGTTTCTTTTTAACAAATTGTTGTGAAATGTTTGATATTGAAAATTTTTCTTTAGATAACTCTAGCGAGTGTTTTGGTGAGAAAAACTATTGTCAAAATTAGTTTAAGGGCTTGTAAAGTTTTTTAAAATAATTTTATTAAAAAGCACAATGATTTACGGTCTGCTAATAAATCTTTGAATAAGAACTCAGACAAAGATGATGACACTCAAAGAAAAATTAAAAAACTAAAAGCTTAGGTTTGATATGTTCAATTTTGAAAGACTTGTATAGATTTCAAGTTACTAACGATATTATGTACCTAAACCATATGGAGGGTTCAGAAGCCAATAGGGGTAAGTCAAAAAAATAATCAATTAAGATAATTGGGACATTTAAAAAAAATACTCAATCGAGAAAATTTTTTACCTCTGCAGTTTTGACAGTTCTTGAACTGCTATCGCTTGATCATAGAAATAATGACTTGCGTGTTATGCCAAATGAAAGTTTAAGTAACATAAAATCAAATGCAGTATGTAAGTCTTTTTCGGGAAAAAATTGACTTACAAGGATTGGGTTCTGAACCCTGCATATGTACCTGAAGATATTAGAGTGCAAATTTTGTATAATTTTTTATTTTATAGATTCAGTTCTTTTATCTATAATAAACACATATATAAGCAAAATATTTTTTAAAATTTTTGCCCATGTAAGGACAAAATTTTTTTGCCAATTTATTTAAATTGTGTAAAAACAGATAATATATTAAGCAATACAATAAGAATCCTGGAACTCCTAAGATCACGTGACCGCCGACTTGCTTATAACGCGCCATGGCCGGTCTTTATTGTTGGCTGCGGTTAATAGGGTACACTGAGAGAAGAATTTTGTAACAATAATAATGCGTTGCCCATATTTGGCTTATTAGATATTTGTTTGCAGGTAACAATTCAGAAATTTCAACAATTGAAACAAATATTTGTTAATAAAAACAAAATCGTCTGGTAATATTTAAAAAAAGCTACATCAAGCACTAATTAATATATTGTTGGTATTTAAAAATATATGTGAGTTTAATTATTAATATACTGTATATTTATTATAAGGATCATTCTTATTTAATATTAAATTAATTAATTATGGGTTATTATATAATTAGTAGCTGTAATTATATTTAGTTATTTTGCATTAATAAGGTATTTGTACGTTTCACGTTCTGTTTAAAATACAGGGTGTTCATTTTAAAACTTCCCACCCCAGATTTCTCGAAAATGATTTTTTTTTAAAAAGCCAAAACACGTCAATTAATTTATTAAGGAGGACAAATTCTGGCTATCTTAAAATGTTTGTAGTACACACCCACTTTGAGGGGTACATTTTACCCCTATATTTTGAATATGGAAAGTGGATCAATTGACACTTTTTTTTAAGGTTTCTTAAATATCTTTACAAAAGTGTACAAATTTTGAAAATCTATCAATTTGTTTTTGACATATTCACTTATTTTTTCAAAGGGGGTGTGTACTACAAAAACTATAAGATAGCCAAAATGCGTCCTCCTTAATAAATTAATTGACATGTTTTTACTTTTTCTCAAAAAAAAATCATTTTCGAGAAATCTTGGTTGGGAAGTTTTAAAATGAACACCCTGTATATTTCTATAGGGTTAATGGAAATAAGGACACCACTTTTGATCACACACCTGTATTTCTTCGTCTTCCTCGATCTACACACCTTAGCCTTAGGAAGACGAAAATGGATCGTCGAAAAGAAATAAAGTTGTGTGATCAAAATTGGTGTCTTTTTTCCCATTAACCCTATAGAAATGAATAAGGTATAGAATAATAAGAGAATTTTAATAATAATAAAAAGCAAGTTGTTTTGATGAAAAATATTTATTTGTATTTTATTATAAAAGTGGAGTCAAATTTTTTTATGGTGGCTGGTAATCTTTGTTTTTTTGGAAAGGTTGGTTAATGAAATATACACATGTTTGTTCCATGTGAGATGCACACAAAATTTTGTCAAATCTGACATAAACTGATTTTACCTCACTATAAGTTCGGGGACTCCACCATTATGAAAGGCCGCATGGGTAGCCCGTGTTTTTTTAAAATGTTTCTCCTTTGGTCAATTACTTCCTCCACCTTCAAGTCAGTGCTGACCTGAAAAAGAAAATAAATTTTATATATTTGTAAATATAATACAGAACCAGTGGCGTATATAAGGGGGGGCCTGGGCCCCCCTTTAAAGTTAAGTTTTTTTAGATATTTTCCACATATTTTATGAATATAAACATAAAATAGCCTATAATACTGCCTCATGAGGTCTCGCCCCCCTCCAAAACCGTCTCGCCCCCTCCCCCGATTTTTTTTCTATATATGCCACTGTGCAGAGAATTAAATGTTTGCTTTAAGTTAAAAGGTTTAAACTTCACATTTTCGTACTAAGGCTCTTTGCTTAACAATCTTTAATAATTAATTCAAAGAATTGAAGCCATGATTCAAATGACATCAAATTTAAAATGATTAAAATCACAAAATACAAATATAAAGCATTCTAAAGAAAATAATAAATAACACTTACTATGTTATTGTGGACGACCAAAGCCAGATTGTTTCCATCTTTAAGCCGATATCTGAAGCAAAAAAAAAAGAGTATGAATTTTATATTAAAAACAAATAAAGCCTACGCCTGTGGATACTTGTCGACAATTAGCACATAAATCAGTTAATTAAAAATCAATCCTATTTACTGTTTGTTTATAAAGCAATCAGTTTCCACAGAACAAAAAGTTTATACAATGAATACGTTTTTATTCTTGAAGCTATATTTCTACCTTTAAAGCGTTATTCCTAATGACTTTTTGTTCACTTCGACTTTTGCAACCAAAACACCATTATGATCCCATAAAAATACCCGCGTATTTAGGTCTGTATTAGCACAAAATCAATACTTTGTTTGGTCAATGTTCTTCCCAAAACATGGCGTCCCCTTGATTTTTGGGCACAGTGTCTGCAGAGGCATTTCTCTATAAGTGTCTGCGACGGTCTGTAATACAATGACGTAGGGCGTCGGGTCGGTTCGGTCCAAGGACTGTACACAGAGAACAGGATGGTCCACTTCGCGAAATCTGTCAGACGGTTTTTAATACGTCACAAAATACTCAACGACATAACCTCACTTTTTCGTAAAATATAAACAAAAACTAATTTTAAAACGTTTTTTTTTAAACCATGTCTCGCTGTAATGTAGAAAGATAATAATAATATACAATTTTATGTAAAAATATCCTAGGAGTATCTTCTGCAGAAAATAGTTTACAGAACCCCTCAATCATCAATAAATTTTTTCATTGTCATTCATCAGCATTTGCTTAAAAAAACATGTTAATATTTGGAATATCATCTAGAATATTTTGTGAATAGTATTTTACTCCCCATTAGAATACCTAAGCCTATGAGGGGTGCGTGATCAGCTGCCCATAGTAGGTGTACAAAATTCATTTACAGGACACTATATTGCCCGGCTTTTTGCTGTCTTAATCACTACATTATTCTACTTATTAATTTCTATTAGCAAATCTTCTTAAGCTTTTATGGTTTTTAAGAAGCAAATAACTTACCATTATCAGAAAGTAGCATTTGTATATTATTTTTCAGGTTTACATTACATGCACCCTGCAATCCACTACAGGACCAAAAATTTATTGCTAATTCCTGTAGAACAATGCATACATTTCATTCCACTTATCACCTAGTAGTACCACCTAAAGTGAGGGGTTCATCAATATGTAAGGACCTATACAATATCTCGACACTTTTAATGACCACTCAGGACTGATAAGAATCAGGACCTGGCACAACCTTTAAGGACTAACAGGGTCAACAAAAATATGGTTTATTAAGTCCCTGTACAAAGTTTTTGCTATTGATCAGCAACAGGCCCAGAGGTATTTTTTGCACTTAAGAAATATTCACTTTCTGTCAGTAGCGGCTTGTGGTAGAACATGGCACATCAGTTGAATAGAAAAAACCAAGGACCATAAACTGACCGTCTTTGGTAAAAACGAGATATTGTTGGCAAAAATGTTCAGTTATCATGTCATTTGTACAGTATGAAACCTCATTCCACATGACATGATAAATTAAATGTTTTGTCAATACATTATACAGTTTTTTCTTTCAACTGATGTAGAGTGTTCTACAACATTGCTATGTTTAAAAGGTAATAACATGTGTACCTACTGAGGTGTGTATATTGCTCAACTTCACCTAACTAGCAGCAGTACTAGCTTTTTGTCCCTTATTATTTTAGTAATTAAAATCTCACTTTTTGTCCTGTTGAAGCAATTTGTAGTTATCAGTATTTTAACCTATTGCTTCATCTAAATGTTACATATAGGTTTGATTTTATGAGGTATATGTTAGTGCCCCCAAAGATATCATCTCAGGATACATGTTTACATATTTAAAGATAAAAAATAAAATGATTAAATAAAAGTTATTTTCCTATTTTAATTTCGACCAAATTTATTATATTTATTGATTTATAATACTAGAAATTATCTAAGTAGATAAAGTCTTTAGGCATCTGTATACATTTTTAGAATTTTTTTGTTATATCACTCATAATAGCAAAAAAATAACAAACCTGTATACAATATTAAGTGGGGTTATTGATTAGAAGCAATAAGGAATTTGTTACCATAAACATCAGGATAACAAATCCTGAATTTGATAAATGAAATGTAAGAAGAATGAACCATGGGGGCAAAAAATCTAGGACATGTAGGTAGTTTACCTTTCTAAGAAATGTCCTAGTATTTTTTACCCAACTGGAAAACCTTTTTACTTCTCAGCATCATTTTGTTTTTATTAAGTGACATTAGCTTCTAAAGAATTGAAAAAAATATAATAATATATTACATTTTAATAATATATATAAAAAATATAAATATATCTTTAAAAAAACTGTGCTAAAGCAAAATCTCCATTGTGCAAAATCTAAAATTGATAAAATTGACAAAACAAAAACTTAGAACATTATAAATAAATTATTGGGGAGGCAAAGAAAACAACTAAATTAAACTTAGAATAGATTCTGAAACTATTAAAGACACACACTAACAGTCGCAAACCAACTGAATACTCATTTTCGTACAATAGCAGACTCCGATACAAAAAATTCAACAATAACTCTATCAATTTGCACAAAACAAAAAAAAATCAGACTTTAACTAAGTAGTTTTCTTTTGTACCAACATTAACCAGCAAATGTTCCTTGATTTCGATGCTTGTACCTGCAGTTGGCTCTTCAGGATCAACTTCTATTGGTTTCACTGATAGGTTTTGACTTGGCACAGATGTATTCCTTAGTATTGTTTTGGAAGTACATAAGCCTGTAATAAGGAACTTTTTTAAAAATAGGTAGTTTCTACAGTGTAAATTTTGTACTCTAGTACATATGGAATTCACAAAAAAACATGAGGTTTTAGAAATTGTCCAAGTATTATTTTGTTATGACATTTTTTACAAAATTACAGTAGGTATCCCAAATTAAGTTGGCACTATTGATAACTTCACTATTATTGGAGTCAAATTAGTACAAAACAGAAAAACAATTAAATTGCACATTTACAGAAAAAAAAAATTAAAAAGTATGTTTAATGTCTAATTTTTGTGGTTGTAGAGGTTTCTTCATAGACAAGGGGTGATCAGCTGCCCACAGTAGGTCTACAGGACTCCATAGGACACTACAATACACTACAGGATCAATAATTAATTAAAGTCCTGTAGGATGGTGAACAAATTTGGTTCAGCTGATCACACCTTGTTCATAGATGAACACACAGGCCTAAATAAATTCACATGCGGCTTAGTGTTACATTAATTAATCTCTGGGGGGGGAGGGTTACCTTTGTGTCATAGTCTTGGCCATAGGTGGTTACACTTTTGTGACATTTTTAACCTATTTCTTTATCAAAAAATCTGAAAAATGGTATGTTGTTGAGTTGTTTTTATGAGCACATTTTTTTTGTCAACATAAGGTATGTATGTATTCGAAAGTAGTGGCAGGCCCTTCTGGACCTCCATGCACTGTGACCACATATGGATCTATTGTGCCCACATACCTACATACTGAGTTTGACTAAAGTGGCATATTTTTTTTTCCACCCAGCACTTAAAAAACTCTGCAGATTACAACTAAATGATTTAGGCTTAACACAACATAAGGTATACCTACACAACATATTTAATTTTTAATATATTTGTGGTTAGGAAATATGCTTGGAAATAGGCTCGGAAATAGGTATGTTTATGTCAAAGTCACAAAAGTGTAACTGCCTATGGCAAGGACTATACACTGAATGATTTTTTTATATTTTTCTTGAAAATGCGTTACGACAGGAGAAGGGCGGCAAAAGATCCTGAATTTTAACCTTACATAATTAAAGAATGTGGCCCTAAATAGATTTAAAAAAATGTTAAAAATGATATTTACCTAGCAATTTATCTTGAAAAGGAATTTCGAAAACTGTTCTGTAGAAATGCTTTCGTGGGATCCATATTGTCTTTTCCACAACGCCTTAGCCACTCTTGCAAAATAGTCTTGGGAACAATCATTGGAAGGTGGAAATTTAAAAAAACTCATAAACGTAGAACTTTTAAGTTCGAATAGTTGGATTTACATCCAGAAACCGCACAGGATGCTCCTGGGATTTTGCGATTCCGAAAATTGTTTAAAATATCGAAAATAACAATACAAAACCAAGATTCCACAAATTTTTTCCCTTAAAATAAATAAAAATGCGAAATGCACGGAAAAATTAACCTCACTTTGGATTCGCGAAAAAAATCTATAAGTTCGGTTGTCCTTTTTCATTTAATGTGAATAGAAAAGGAAAGACCACCCTATCAAACAGATCAAGGGTCTTTTGAGAAGGATGAGTAGGTTCATAGAAGGATGGCTCGACACCTTGAGGATTTTGTGACGTAGCGAAATTTGGAATATATGGGGCTTATGGAAGTGGACCGTCCAGTTCTCTGTGTACAGTCCTTGGGTTCGGTCTAGACCGCGGCTCATACTTAGGGGAGAGCGGGGCTCGTTGGGCATAGGGGCACGTTGAGAAACCCCTATTAACTCGACAATTAGACGTCAGCTGCCAGCGCCACCCACGTGGCAAAGTCGCCTTTGCTCATGCATTAGTCCGCAGTGAGAATCTGTGATGTGTGTATCTCCAAGAAACAGATTTTGACCTATTTTTTTTTGCTCTGTAACGAAATAGCGCGTATCAAAATAGCGCGTATCAAAACAGCGCGTTTTCAGAATAGCGCGTGTTCAAAATAGCGCGTATTAAAATAGCGTGTGTTCAAAATAGCGCGTATTAAAATAGCGCGTGTTCAAAATAGCGCGTATCAAAATAGCGCGTGATCAGAATAGCGCGTATCAAAATAGCGCGTATTAATAATAGCGCGTATCAGGTCTGCTTAGGTATATTCACCTAAACAGTTTGAGCAAGGTCAGATAAGTTATACTTACTTAACCGTTAAAAAACCGATGGCTTGCTATACTAAAAATGTTTCGGTTTGGTTCGGTTCATTTCAGTTCGGTGCGGTTTGAATCGCTTCGGTTTGGTTACACCCTATAGTATCCCGGGAAAAAAGTCAGAAAAGTTTTTTTTAAATATGTTACAAAGAGACCCCTTACTAGAACTATTTTGTAACAGCGACGTTTGTAATGGCGATCTTTCAAAACGCGGTATTTTTAGACGCGCTATTTTATTTTGAACACACGGTATTTTAAACACGCGCTATTTTGATACGCGCTATTTTGAATACGCGCTATTTTGATACGCGCTATTTTGAACACGCGCCATTTTGATACGCGCTGTTTTGATACGCGCTATTTTGATACGCGTTATTTTGAACACACGCCATTATGATACGCGCTATTTTGATAACGCGCCGTTGTGATACGCGCTATTTTGATCACGCGCTATTTTGAACACGCGCTCAAATGAGCGCGCTATTTTGATACGCGCTATTTCACTACAGAGGCATTTTTTTTTGGACCTCGTAAGTAACTTTTTGTTCTTTCGGAAAACATTTTCCAGATTGTTTTATAACACCTGCATGCCCCCATTCGGTTTTTTATAGTTAACTTTACATATTTAGACAGAGTTTAATGAAATTATAACGATGGTAATATTTACGCAAACATGATTGCCGACTCTGTCAATTTTGTATGTAGGTGTGCCGGCCCAGCTAACCCCATACATTTTCTAAAAACATTTTTTTTTATTTTAAGGTTAAAATCAGCATGCGTACGTATGATGGACTAAAAATCACGTCATGTAATAATTCTCGCCCTAAACAAATGTTTTAGATTGTCCGCCTCTTGAAGACTGCGACGACTTGCGCCTGTAGTTATTTATCAAAGTTACCTTTGGCAACGCTGAAACGCTTTCGACTGGAATCGGGCATATTGCGGTCTCTTATTAATATATGCTATATTCTATCTGTTTTTTAGCCCCTTATGGAAATTAGGCCCCCTAGATGTGGACTTGTTCACGCGGTATCTTGATTGGTGTTCTCTTGCAAACAAAAAACGATTAGTTTTTCTGTAAAACTAAGTTATTGGCAGAATCCAAAAATTGTGAAAAAACAGTAAAAAAGCCGCCATTTATTTATTTATGACATCACACAGACCCTTCAACTCAAATTTGAGGCAAACACCCGGTGACTTAAAATTGTGTGATCTATTATTACCAATCGATCTAGGGAAATTTTAAAAATTCGTGCTTTTCCGAAAGCTGGCGAAAGAAAGACCAAGAATATCAACCGAAGAAAATGGTCAACAGCTATACTAACTGAAACTCCGGTTAAAGAAGAGTTGGAACATGAAAAAAGTAAAAAAAAAGAAAAATCTGTAACCAAAAATGTCATCAAGGAAAAGAAGCATAGAAAAACTACTCAGAAAAGGACACTGAAAGATGACAGCGATGATGAAGAGGAAACATTTTGTCTAGTCTGCATGGAACCATTCTCAAACAGCAAACCAAAAGAAAAATGGGTACAATGTTTAACTTACAAGCCCTACGACGAAACATGAAACATGTGCTGATGCAGGGTTTACTTATGTTTGCTAAAACCGTAATTCCGAATCAGATTAGAGCAAGAATTAGGTTACTTTATATTGTTTGTTTTTTAAGAAATTTAAAGTTTAGTATTTTATTGTTATCAATAAAAATAATCTAAGAATTTCCTGTTATTTTATGTTGCATATATATACAGTTCCTAATTATTCAACCATGCCCAACTTGCCCCATCGTATGGCCCAACTTACTCCGTGGGTGGGGTTAGTTGGGCCGCTTGCAAGGGTGCTAGAAAAAAGTGTTTTTTAAGTTTGAATGCATAGTTTTAAAAACCAATATTTGCCTTAAACATATTATAATTGTAAAACTGTAAGTAATATAGCAATGCTTTTATTTACAATAAAAATCAGGTTTACCAAATATTTGTTAATAATAAAATCGGCTTTTTTTTTCAGTGTAATATAGCAATGCTTTTATTTGCATTTATGTAAAAAGTGGATTAACTAGCCCCGCTCTCCCCTACAAAATATCAACCGAAACGTCACGATCTCGCGCGACAAGGCCCGAGCCGAGACTGGTGTTCTGTGGACGAGACGGTACTAAGTTATATTGCTCGATAATATCGCTTGTTAATAACCAAATTTGTTTGAACTTTACGAAGTAATCAATAGAAACCAATTCAGACCGTTATAATAACAAAATCACGCCATAACATTATACAAAAAAATGTTTGTTGTAATAAACACAAAGAAATATTTGCCAATATTAAGAGTATATTTATATTTAGGAAATTTTAAGTATTAATAACAAAGACGTTCTGTTACCTTAAAAGAAAGAGTGTTTTGGTTATGGTTAATATAAGGCAATTAATATTTACAAAAACATCAAATTATTAAAGAAACAAATGATATATTATTTATAACTAAACACTTTAAAAAAGGTTTGTTACCAATAATTAATGATATTTGCTTTTAATATTTTTTAATGAGCACAACAAAAATCAGGTTTACCAAATATTTGTTAATAATAAAATCGTTTTTTTTTTCAGTGTAGAAGCAGCTCAAAATTTTAATTTTAAGACAAATCGGTTTATAAATTATGAAAGACGACCGACAGAGCGGAAAAGGAAACGGATATGAACTCTCCTCGCATGATCCAAAAGGATTTTTGAAAATTCGAACATTTCACTTTTGCACGAATACAATACTTCCATACGAGGGAAGTAAAAACTAAAAAAATGACTACCAGAAATCTCTGCCGATTATCGAGAAAAAACGACATAGTCTCCCCGGGTCCAAACTCACCCCACCCCTTTCTACCATTCTACCATTTGATTTAAGCTACTCTTTTTTTAATTTTAATAATTAAAATAATACAATAATTTATTTTTATTAAAAATTTATTTTAGATATAGGTATTTTAATAAATATAATTAGTTAAAAGTCACTTTAAACAAAACTGCTTCATACGGTCCAAGTGTAATATTTTGACCCAATTGCACACTAAAAGCAAAAAAAAAATATTAAACTTAATAATTTAAAATTAAAATGTAGTTTTGGCGATTTTAAAAAAGCAAATAAGGATGAAAATTTCGCAAATTTTCGGAGAGGCTTGGAGAGAAACAGCGGCGGATCTGCGAACTTTATTTGGGGGAAATATGATAATAAATAATGTGTACAACTATTTTGCATAGGGACCAAGATGTATATTTTGTGTGTCAAAATTAAATATAGTTTGAGATTTGGGGGAGGGGAGAATCCCCCCTTTTTCCCCTCCCGTAGATCCGCGCCTGAGAGAAAAAGCTGGTATCAGGTATGTTCCAAGCTTACTGCCGCTAGTGAAGTGTTACCTACAATCTGCACTGCACTAAGTGATAAATAATTTAAATGGAATTTTGTTAGCTGCAAAAAGGGATGGTACACATTTTTTCGCATAAACCTTTGTTTCTAAGAAAATTGGTTAGACTTTATTTATTTTGAATAAATTGTGCAAGAAGTTAGCATAATATGTAGATAGATAGTAGATACCTATCTCGTTTGACAGGTTCGTAATTTCCTTTAAATTTCCTCTCTACATATTTTATTAAAAAATAAGTGCAGGGTGTCCCAAATTGGGCACTTTTGGGGGGTTTAAGGTACTTCTAGGAAAGACAGAGAAAAACTGACCACGCATTGCAAGGCTCAAATTTCAAGAGAAGACTTATAGTGAAAACCGCATTTTGAAATATCGTCTCGTCTTTGAGCTATGGGGGCTTTTTGAAAAGTCTGCATTTTGGAGGGGGGTCTATAACTTCGTTATTATTGGAAATACTGATTTAGAGTAAATTGCAATTTTATAGACTTTGTCACGGGGAATTCAACCGCTAAATTAAATTTTAACTGTCACTTTTAGTTTTTGAAATATGACATAAAGTTGCATTTTTTCTTATGGAATGGCCTATATTTTAATTAATTTTCGAATTCGTGATTGAATTCTTTTCAAAATGATGTATCATATGTCATAGTTTGATTGAGCGGTTTAGGAGATAATTAAAGTTTTTTATTTTTGTCTAGTGTGCGTTGTATGACGTCATGCGCCATTGACGTGAAAGCCTTGCGGTCAAACCCTACTTCAATGCTCCTATAGTTTTGTTGTCTTATACTATGCAAATCAAGTTGGCCTTGCGTCTTGGCGTTTGGTCATTGTTTTCAATTGTTTAAACAATTTGACATTACGCCTTGATATGAAATTATTTTGCACAAAAGCGTTTTAATTTTATTTTGAAATATGTATCATTTTTTAAAACTTTTTATTACTAGGCTTTGAGGGCCGTCAGCTGAATTATAATTTTTCCAAACCAGCCTTACTATGTTTGTGACTGTGTAAAATAATAAAAATACTGGAGTGCCATTACCTGCCTCAGCAGGAAATCATAGCGCACTCGAAATAACTGAAAAAGCTGAATATCTCCTAAACCGCTCAATCAAACTATGACACATGATACATCATTTTGAAAAGAATTCAATGACGAATTCGAAAATTAATTAAAATATAGGCTATTCCATAAGAAAAAATGCAACTTTATGTTATATCTCAAAAACTAAAAGTGACAGTTAAAATAAAATTTAGCGGGTGAATTCCCCGTGACAAAGTCTATAAAAGTGCAATTTACTCTAAAACAAAATTTCCACTAATAACAAAGTTATAGACCCCCTTCAAAAATGCAGACTTTTCAAAAAGCCCCCGTAGTTCAAAGACGAAACGATATTTCAAAATGCGGTTTTCACTATAAGTCTTCTCTTGAAATGTGAGCCTCGCAATGCGTGGTCAGTTTTTCTCTGTCTCCCCTAGAAGTACCTTAAACCCCCTAAAAGTGCCCAATTTGGGACACCCTGTACTTTCTAAGTAAAAGGCTAATAAAGGAACAAATAGTGAAAAATCCAAGATGGCGGCACCATTTTGACTAGGTTCCTAAAGGGTTGGGCATTGGTGGTTTTGCTATGTTTAATGGGATTCAAAGCTATTGATTACGCCCAGTGATGATTTTATGATTTTAAAAGATATATTTTTTTTATTTTTGTTTCTATATCGGCCGCCATCTTCAATATCTGAAAATGCTCAAGCTTGTCATCACTCGGATGTCATAACTAGGAATCCTAGAGATATCAAATTCGTTTTAAAAAATACTAAAAACGCCGCCTCCGGACTATATGTCAAAAATGTCAGATCTCATTCCTTATGTCAAAGTCTGACAGCAACTTTCTTAAATTAAAAGGACCATGGACCAGCCTATATGACAACAAACACAACTGCGGCATTTTTTTTACAGCCAACTAATTGAAAAACTATTTTTTTAAGATAGGCTTATTATACACGGTTGAAAACCTCTTTTTATGCGCTATTTATTGAAGTATAAATCCAATATGGCGGTCATAAGAAACAACAAAGTTGGCTATGGTTTCAAAAAAAACTAGAAGGCCTAGAAACAAATTGTTAACGTCATTCAATTGGCCGTAGTTGCTTATACAAAACTACCAAATTTCATTAAAATTTTTTGCAAGATGGCGGCGATATTTCAATTTTTCAAAAAACACAATTTTTAGTTTTTGCTGGGTATTTTAAAAACCCCAGTAGATATTTTTAATTTTGATACGGCATCTGATTAAGCTTAGAATAGCGTAACTATTTTCTTATTTAAACAAACTCGTATCTCTTACCGTTTCCAAAATCCCCATGAAGTTGCTTTTATTTGGGATACCCTGTATACAGGAGAGAAGATACAGCCTGTCAAACTAACCTCCAAAATTAATGAATATATAATAATTTTTTTTTAAATTAATTTTTGCTTACTTATTCTTTAAAAAAATATCAATAATATTTTATTACTCTGTCTCGCTAGAGACTTGTTTTTATTAATAAAAAATATTTAAAAAAACATTGCGTAATATGGCATTTAAAAAAAAATTGCAAAAAAATTGTTTTTTCTAAAAAATATTTCAATTTATTGCTTTTGTTCTAAAACACGATTTTACCCAATTTCATATTTTTTTTTAATAAAATGTTATTTAAGGCTTGTTTCTTTTATAATATTATCTACCTAATATGTACCTTATTTTTTTATTTAATTCTTAATTTTGGTAATTTGTCAGTAAAAACAAATCGTAGAAATACAATTTACCTACTAAATCAATCCAAACTATCGATAGTTCTCCAGCAATGCTTGCAAAGATGATTAAAAAATCTACCGAAATCTACCGATTTTTCTCGAAGCCTTCTACCGAAGACCTCAGGGTTGTGGGTGGCAACGCTGCTTTGTATAATATTTTCAGGTCCGAGTTGACAAGGACCTCAAAAAAAGCCTCTCCATGTTTGTTCACATCACGACTAACCCACGCTACGTAATGCAAATTCGTAAATTTAAATACAACTATGGGCAAGGTGGAATAAATATATGGCCAGTGGCGTATATAGGGGGGGCTGGAGAGCCCTCCCCACCCTCCCCACCCTCCCCGAAGTTATTTTTTTTTTTGAGATTTTCCACATTGTTCATGAATACAAATATAAAATAGCGTAAAATACGACCTCATGAGGTCTCCCCCCCCCCCCGAAAATGTCTCGCCCCCCCCTTCCGAAACTTTTTTTCTATATACGCCACTATGGCTTTACCTTGGATGCATTTGAAACTTTTAGTTTTTCTTTTTTAGTTTTTTGCGCAACAACATATTTTAGGTTTTTTTGTGACTACACCACTTACTTTAATTTTTTACGTGAAGAAAAATAAATAAGTTAGCAGAACCACCTTCTAATGCCCTAGTTTTCGCCGAAGCTTTTTTATCTCATACTGTTTTTAATTTATAGCGAAAATAGTTAGGAGGCAATAGGAGTTCATCTTCTCCTATTAGTCTATGGACAAATCAAGTTTCGTGTGCAAGTCGTGCCAACTTTCTGCCGATAAGCTAGCTTTGTTAAGGGCATCCCATATATCAGGTTTTGACTTGTTGTCATTCTGGTAAATGCGTTTTTTGAAAAATATGGCGGATTCAAAATGGCGGAAAGGCTTATCTTTAAAAAAATTGTAACTTTTTTACTTCTTATCCGATTTTCATGCAACAGAGTTTAAAATACTTGCTTTGTAATGTGTTTTAAGGTTAATTTTTTTAATTTTTTTAATTTTATTTATAAAACTATTGGAGCTAGAAAAAAAAAGTTTATATAAAAAAAAAGCTATTTTGATTCTTTATCCAAATCAGATTCAAATGTTCCAATGCATTAATTAGTTTTTAAGTTATTTCCAAATAACTGGAAGAAATAGGGGTCTTTGGGGTGTATTTAAAAATTATGCTTTTAATGAAAACCATAAGAACTTTTTGAAAGTAACTTAAATTTGTTTAACATACCTAGCAGATCAGGTTTTGACTTATTGTCATTGTGATAATCGCGCTTCTTTTTAAATATGGCGGATTCAATATGGCGGAAAAGCATATTAAAAAACAAATTGTGTCTTTTTTATTTTTTATCCGATTTTTATACAACAAAGCTTAAATTACTTGACTTAGAAAATACTTTTTAAAATAAGTTTTTTTTAATATTCGAAAAAAAAATCGAGTGAAACAAGTGACAAAAATGATTTTATTTTTTAATCCCCCATATACGGACGTCGCTGAAGGGTTTGTCATTAATTAAACCCCACTGACTTACACATTGTTAAAAAGAAAATTTTGGTTCCTACAATAAAGTTTAAAACACATTTTTGTCAATTGAGCATAGTTTCTGTAAAAATTGGAAAAAACTTGTAACAGAATTAATTTGTTTGTTGATTTGTAAAAATTGATTTAAATTGCACAGGCCTGTGAAGTTTTAATCTAAAGATAAATCTTACATTATTACATACGTTTAAAAGGACATTTTATTGTCTACAATCGACTATGGGTCATAGTTTTTGATAGAGAGCTTGGTTTTTAAGATAATCGGGTAAAACATATGTGGTTTCTTTAATTTTTTTACATTTTCTTAAAAAACGGACGCCACTGGAGAGTTTGTCATTAGCCTGACCTGAAAGGAAATTTTGTTTTCTACAATAAACGGCGAAATAATTTTTTTTTTCCAAAAAGCTTAATTTTTTAGAAAATTGGATAAAGTGATAAATTGATAAATTTAGTGATTTTTTAAAATTGCTTTTATTTACGGACGCCCCTAAATTGTTATAGATAAAACTACCATTGCCTTATTATACATCATTTGATGATCTTATGGTAGTCGTTTTGGTGACAACAAATTGTTTTTTTATTGAAACAAATATAAAATATACATCTATATAAGACTTGTATACACCAAATTAAAGAAAAATTTTCGTTCTAAAACTTTTAATTAAACTTTTTTTTTAAATTTTGCTTTGGTGTTATTAAAAATGTAGGTTAAACTTTACTAGCTATATAAAAAAAAAGTAAAAATTCAGTTATTTTATTTTTTATAAAAAAACCTAGCAACATTTTGAAAAATATAATAGAATGTTATTTTATTGGGGGTGCCATTTTTTGCAACCCTCTACGACTATTTTTAAGAAAGATACATCGTTTTAAAAAGTATCGTGCAAAAAAAGTGGTGGGGGCAATATCTTTAAAAAAACGCATTTACCAGAATGACAACAAGTCAAAACCTGATCTATGGAGTGCCCTTAAGGCCAGCGTCACAATCTACGGAAATTTTGGAACAGCCAAAAAATTAACGGAGGGATAAAGAGATTCCCCTGGCTTGGTTGCCTATAATAGTTTTTGTCCTTTACCGACTTTAATATTTGTCTCTCTCAAATATTCCCCCATCAATTTTGCCCGTTGGGCGCCATCTAGAGACCAAATTTCGACTCATACTGTGGCCAACCAAAAAAAAATAATACGGGCGCCGTTACTATTTAGCCTTTGATTATTTTTTTGTTGGCCTTGTTTGATTAGACAGGTTATGTAAATTTTTAAAAAAATTTTGATCTTTTTAAACAGTTTTGATTGTTTTTTTAACATTTTTGAAACCCACTACCAATCCCAGTTTAAAAATTTGCAGTGAAATAGATATACACATATACCAAACAAGCAAGAAACACTGAAAAGCATTAAGAAGAAACACAACATAACTACAAAGTTATCAAATGGGAAGAGAAACATCTACAAAACTAAAAGAGAGGATTTGAAGCTGATTAGAAGAGTCAAAGAGCAAAAAAAAAAGAAACTGAGTTTGGGTGGCCTAGAGAGCCAGACTACCCCAATCTCAACCACCAAGAGCTGGCTAATTACCCAAAGACAGGGTATTGAATTGAATAAATCTTTATTAGCAAATTTATGCTATTTCATAATACAAACATTATTATAAAAAAATACATTTAAATGTTAATGTTAATAAAACATAATAATTCCAAACATGATACTTATAACTATTTACTTAAAATCTAAAAACAAACATACAATTTAATATTAGTCTAAGAAAATAACAATACTAGATTAAAACACACCAAAATAATATGTAGACTAAAATAATATTATAATATAAGGTAAAGCCAAAAACCCAACAATAGATAGATAGATAGAACATTTTTGAAAATTTCGATAAATATTTGTGAGAAATAGTGTTTTTGGTGAACTTTATAAGTCACCGTTTTGATTTGTGCGCAGTGAACTTGAACCTGGGAGCAAAATGACCCCTGAGTGTCCACAAAATTGGGGTACAAAGAAGTTTAGGAGTTTGGAACATTATAACAGAAGAAGTCGGAAGTTACAAAATGAGTAAGTGCTAAATCTACTAGTCAAATTAAAAAGTGTTTAGAAAATGTTTTCCTTTTTGGTTACAGTATGACATTTATTTTAAAATTTACCATATGCGGGGGGGGAGATAAAAGTGATGTTTTTAAAGGAAACACCATATATATTTTTACAGGTATGAATAAGGCCTAAAATCTTCTTTATAAAACCATAACATACTTTACACAAGACATAACCATTTAAAATTTTTACAATTATTAAAAAAATTTGGTAGCACTCCTAGTATAATTTCAACTTTTACTGATTTCAATGGGCATATATAATGTCTATAACATCTAAAAATGACATTTCACCATTAAAATTGTTTTGATTTTCTCACAACCTGTCACATATAACTTAAAAGAGTGGTATATACCAGGGGTGCCGAGTGGTACTTTTTTTTATTATTAAAAAAGAAGTGCTTATATCTCATAAACTATTGTTGACAGCTATAAAGTATGTTATTATTTTAGAAAGAAAATTTTAAGCCCTATTCATAATATGAATGTAAAAATATATAGGGTGTTTCCATTTAAAAAAAGTTACTTTTACCTGCCACTTGTATATGGAAACTGCCAAAATAAATATCATACCGTAAACAAGAAGGAAAACATTTGCAGATCTCTTTTTAATTTTGTCCTTTAGGACAAAAATTCTGGAAAAATTGGACGGTAGAAATATAATGAAACACCCTGTACAGGGTGTCCCAAATTCGATGTTTTTGGGGGGTTTAGGGTATTTCTAGGGGGGATAGAAAAAAACTGTCCCACCTTTACGATGCTCAAAATTCAAGCGAAGCTGAAAGGTGAAAACCATATTTTAATATAGTAAGCCATAAGTCTGCATTTGGGGAGGGGGTCTATAACTTTTTTATTTATGAAAATTTTATTTTTGTGTAAATTTTGTTTCTTTTTTTGGGGTATTTTTTGAGATATGTGAGAAAATAGGGTAATTTCATATCAAATTAACCAGAGGTTTGGCAGACCATTTCACCGATTTTGATAAAATTTGGTACACATATTCTCTATATGGGTGGGATCAAAATTCCAAAATATTTTTTTTTTCTGATTGGTAGTTTTTTTAAAATTAATTTTCAAAAATCAAAAAATTAACCCATTTTGGTCTAACACAGCTTCACAAAAATTAAAATATCTTGAGGACCACTTACCGCAGATTAATAAGATATAGCTCTTTGTAAAGACAATTTAAATACCTTTCCAACTATTTGTCACATGACCTACTATATTTCCATCTGTTTTTTTTTTTTGAAATTTTGAAAAAAACATTTTTTTATTTTTTTCAAAAAAGTTATTTTTGATTTTTTTCAAAAATAAGTATTTTTTTATCAAGGCTTTAGGAAAATATGTGCCAAATTTCAAAATGGAGAAATTATGGCTTCATGGTTAAAAAAAATAAAAACCAAATAAAAATAACAAAAAATCTGAACAAAATTGTTTGAAATTTGTATTATCATGCATACATAATATGTGTATGTGCTGTAGGTAAAAGTTATATTTTGAATATTAATTCGGTGTAGTTAAATTAAAGCTAAAATAAAAATACCCCCTTTTTTCATCCCTCCCCCTCCCCCCGTCAGTCAGTGTGCAAACTTGTTTATTCCTGTCATTTCTACTTTTTCATTGGTGAGTGATTCCCAGCCAATCAGACCAGACAATCTGTGCCTGTTTGATACAGGAAAATTCCTGCAAGAAATTGTCGCAAGAACACGCCAAAATATAAAATATTTGCGACCAGGTGTTGTGATCCGTTAAAATTGAAGAAACATTCTGAAATATTGAGGAATGTTTCAGAAAATATGTGCTCTCATATAGACATTAAGCTAGGAAACATATAGTAACATTTAATCTTTTTATAATTTATATAAATTTTAGCCTAAGTTGGTAGCTTACATTTAAGCCTTGGCCACTTGAGGTGACAGTACCACTGTCATACACAGGCCCCTGTTACAGTTTCAAAATGTCCCTAATAGGTATAGTAGAATTATTTCTTTGTTTATTATATTGTGGCATTGTTTATTAATCTAAAAGCTGGCTGAGGGATAGGAGTCACTGGGTAAAGTAGATTTTTTTTATAAAGGTTTTGAGTTATGATTTTTTATTTCTTATGTTGTCTCCAATAATAGCATAAAAAAGGAAGATTCTTGTTATATGCAATAAACGTACAATTGGTCAAAACTTTACCTTATCACATATTTTAAAAAATGCATGTCCCCCACATCTCTGTTATGCTTGCACCCTGACTTCTATTTTTTATTTGAGATATTTTTTTTTGTCAGGTCAAACTTGCAATTTAAAAAAAATATTTAAAAGAACTACTTGTCAAAAAAATCTGAAATTTTTGATTTTTCAGTTTATTAATGGTTAGTATAACTGTACCAAAAATCATTAAAATCGGAGTTGATCAATACTGGAGGCTGGTTAATTTGGTATGAAATGACCTGTTATTTATAAATCCAAAGCATACATATCTTTTGATGTGACCTTTTAATAAGTTTTAGAAACAAAAATATATTTAAAGCTATTAAGAATAAAAAAACCTTTAAATTAAAATAATAGCTATCAAACTAAAAACTAGAAACCATCGTAAGTTGCATAAAAATGTAGTAAAATTATTATGTTTTCTTATTTTAGGAAAAAATCCAGTTGGGGATGAACATTGCTATGTTACATTGGATTTTCATCTTTATACTGAAGGAACAAAGAGAGTAGACAAAAATAAGGGAAGCTAGAATGATAATTTTGCTTTGTCATCGATGCTTGTGTGAGTTTTTAGAACATTTATAAATTTTATCTAAATTATATTTTTGACATTATTAGACCCTAACAAACTTAGTTCTTCTTGCAAAAAATCGAGTTGACATACTATTACACCTAGCTCTGCAAAGTCAAAATCCTCCCCATTAGAAAGGAATATCTGCTTTTAGTTAACCCTCCATGTAACCATATACAGGGTTTTTCAACAAAAAGACCTTTTCAGATATTTCTTGATAGAATTTGAAAAACCGTTGGAACCGTCGATATTGTTTCCAAAGGGGACACTTTTTAGCTATCTTGAAATTTTTGTAGCATGCATGTCCTTTACGGGGTATGCTTTGCTCCTAGTGATACCTTATTTTGAAGGTTTCTTAAATATCTTTACAACAATGTAAACATTTTAAAATCTATTGATTAGTTTTTGACATATTTGCCTTCAAATTTTCATATTTATTCATATTAAATCCAAAAAATATAAAATCTAAATCTTTTCAAAATTTTTACATGGTTGTAGAGATATTCAAACCAAAACAAGGTATCATTAGACCCACTTTTCATATCCAAAATATATTAGTAAAGCATACCCCTCGGAGGGAATGCATGATAGCCAAAACGGGTCCCCTTGCAAACAAAATCCACATGTTCGTGGATTTTTGAAGTGCCCCAAAAGGCCTCTGTTAAGTTTTTGTTGAAACGGCCTGTATATTAAAAGATACATTTAATATTATTTTTAGCTCACACATATACTATACTATAGTACTGTGAGCTATGGTGATCCTAATTTTTTGGAGAAAAAAAAGTTGCTCCGATTTCAAAATTTTTTATATATCTTTGCGTTTCAGATGATTTTGAAACTTTTTTGTTGCGCCGTCTGTCTGTATGTCTGTATGTCTGTCTGTAACGACCAACGCGCATAACTCAAAAACCGCTTGGCCGATTTTAATGAAATTTGGTACCTAGGCTGGGTCTTGGGTCGAGATGGTCTCATTTAAAAATGAACAAAATCCACCGAACACAAACCAAATAAAAGGGTGGGGGTAGATTTCAAAAATTAGAGTTTATGTGAAAATATGGCGTGTGTGATATCAAACGAAAGGTAATTGAGTCTGCAGTTAAACAAAATACATTTTAATTTATTTAAAAAAAAGGGTGGGGGTAGATTTCAAAAATTAGAGTTTAAGTGAAAATATGGCCTGTGTGATATCAAACGAAAGGTAATTGAGTCTGGAGTTAAACAAAATACATTTTAATTTATTTAAAAAAAAGGGTGGGGGTATATTTCAAAAATTAGAGTTTAAGTGAAAATATGGCGTGTGTGATATCAAACGAAAGGTAATTGAGTCCGGAGTTTAACAAAATACATTTTAGTTTTTTTTTTCTTAAGGGTGGGGGTAGATTCCAAAAATTTGAGTTTAAGTCAAAACATGGCTTGTGTAGTATCAAAGAAAAGGTAATTTAGTCTGGAATTGAATAAAATATATTTCAGTTTTTAGTTATATTAGCTCACACTTACACTATAACTATAGTACCTAGTGTGAGCTTAGGGGCCCATATATTGGCAGAGTATTTTTTATTGCTTTAAGCAAATTACTGTACTAACCGAAATTGCTAAACATATATCGAAATATAGATTATAAATAAAAAACAGTGAAATACATCTGTATTATTATTATTATCTTGGGGATTTTTTTCTCTACAATTTGATGAATTGCTTTGCAAAAAGTGCCCGTTTTATAATTTCGTGTATAATGTGCTTTTTATTTTCATGATAAATTTCTTTTTTCAAAAATAATGATGGTGGTTGACTATTAGGATTTACTAAGTGCAATACAAGTTCACACTCCATAAGAAATCAGGTACTCAAAATCAACAGTTTAAAATTTCCACAACAAATTACAGGAGCTACTAGTACATCGTCGTTGGTTCGATGAAACCTGATATGTGACATTTGTTTCAAAAATAAGTTTTTTGCATAATCAATTAGCCCTAGTCATAATGGATATCCTATATAAAATTATTTGCAAAAAAATGTAATAATAACGCTAATTGAAGCAAGGATAAAAAAAGGATCCAGACAGCTTATAAATGGCATCATAGACCTTTTTTGTCTTTTCTGTAAAATTTTATTTTGAACACAAATCAGTTTTTCACTAAACCAACGACCATATATTATATTATTATGTTTGAACCTTTTGTAAGAAAATTTGTTTTGAATGTTACTTATATTATTGAAAATTAGTTTTCTATAAAGAATAGGTTTTTTTTTCAGAAAACATTTGTTTTTTATAATATAGAAAATTTAACCTAACCTAACTGTTTGTGTGTGTATGCTCTATATACTCCAATTCAAAAAAATTGAGACAACATTTACTAACAGTTTGACGAGTCTGACATTTAAAGATTATTAATAATGCCACATCTGTCAAACAGTCAATAAAAAGTGTCTCAATTATTTTGAATTTGATTATAGAACTATTTTAGAGTTTATTTATAAGAATATAGAATGTAAATTTATAATAATAATAACTGAGTAGGCTGTAAATTTAAATGTTAGAAAATAGTTTTGCTAAATAAAAAATAATTGGTTGTTTTTTAAAACTGTAGTAGAGTGTATTTTCAGATATTTTCTAATAATTTTTTTTCAAGCTCCTGTTAAGAAGTTTTCTATTTTTATTACTATGCTGTAATTTATTTAAAAAAAAACAATAAATCGGCAGCAATATATTTGTTATTTGTAGCAATAGAATAATAAATATTTTTAAACAATAAATAAATGTAAAAGTAATTTTTCTGAGCTTTATTTATAGTGCACCTCTGCACCTATGTCAAATTATGTACTACTATAAAGTTTCTAAAATTTGTTTGAAGGAGGGGAAGGAAATTGTCCCAAAATATTTTCTTCAATTAGAAATTGTTTAAAAACTTTTTTTAATGAAAAAAAAAATTGACATTTTCTTAAAAAAATATTAGCTTCCTGTAGAAAGTGTTTTTGTTAAAAGATAATATTTTTGAACAAATCTATGTTCCAAGAAAACATAAATATGCAGTAGGTAAGAATATGGTTTTCTCTCGGGTTTTCTTTTTTTAATAAAAATGTTTTTATTGGTTGTTGATACTGTTCTGAGAGAAACACAAAACTCCTCTGCAAGCAATAAAATCTGTTTTTGCCTTGTTTAAAAAAACAAATTGAAGGGTGAGTTTTATCAGATCGGGATGGTTATTCTCTACTTTCTGTGAGGTGAGGTGAGTGAAAAGTTCACTTTCACGGGTGAACGTGAAATGATTTCACCACCTTATTACACGGGGAAATGAATCCACAAGGTGAGCACTCACCTCACGGTACAGACAATCAAGAATAAACACCCTGATCCAAACTTGATCTAAATTAGCCTAAAATGTGGTTTGAACTGAAATATCCTACCTGATAACTTTTAACATGCTTTGTCAAAAACGATCTATAAATGTAGAACAGGTTGTTTTAAAAAATGTTCAATGAACACACCAAGAAAGTTCTCATAGGTACATAAAACTCCAATGCAAAATAATTGAGACACTTTTTATTGACAAATGTAACATTACAATTAACATTTAAATGTCGGACTCATCAAACTGTCAGTAAATTTTGTCTCAATTTTTTTGAACTGGAGTTTACATCTACCCATTATATTTTTAGTTGGAAAGACAGAGATAATAAGGACATTTTAAAACTCTAAAAATTTTGACAACTGTTATTGTTATAGTTATTTTTAAGGTTTCACAACCTGACTAATTTGGCTTTGTTTTCCTGGCCATTTTTACACTTACTATTGGTAGAATCCTCCTCAATTAAAAAATAATACTTTTAAGCTTATTTTTATTAAAAAAACTACCAAACTTTACACACTTTGAGGTCAGTTGTTAGACATAAATGTGATAAAAAAGTAAAGAACTACTAAGTAACAATAAAAATCCCAATAATTATAATGAAGTGCTTATTAACCACAGTCAAGTTTGTGCATTTTGGTATTTTTTTAAAGAAAAATTAGTTTAAAAGTATTATTCTTTAATTAAAGACGATTCTACTAAAGGTAAGTGCAAAAATAGTCAGGCATATAAAGTAATTCAACCTAAGTTGTGATACCTAGACAACAACTATAACGATAACAATTGTCAAAGTGTTTCAAAATGTCCCTAATAGGTATAGTAGAATTTTTATGAATATAGAGTTACATCATTTCCTGGTATCTTTGTTTATTATATGGGGGCATTGTTTATTGATCTAAGAGCTGGCTATCGAGGGATAGGAGTCACTGGGTAAAGTAGATTTTTTTTATACATGTTTTAAGTTATAGTTTTTTTTATTTTGTTTCTTATATGTTGTCTCCAATAATAGCATAAAAAAGAAGATTCTTATTGAAGGCAGCAAACATACAATTGGTCAAAACTTTACCTTATTGTTTACAAAAATGCATGTCCCCACATCTCTATTATGCTTGCACCCTGACTTTTTTATTTTCTTTCTTATATTGTCTCTGGTAATACTACAAATTGTCTTATTTAAAAAACAAATTTTCGCCAGGAGGCATGTACAGCTATCCATAGGAAAATACCTAGTCATTCTGGGTGTTGAGGTAAATTTATTTTTGTTGAAAATGAAATTTTCAATTTATTTGTGAAAACAACTAGCTGCTGTCGCTTTTGAGGTATATGTACTATGTTATTTTCTCAAAAATTGTGACAAACTTTGATACTACTTCGGGAATGTACTTTCTCAATCTAAATTTGAAAACCGCGTTTTGCCAGCTATATTGTGGTTCGTAGAATTTTTTATTCACAGGTACCAGTATTTGCGTTTGTTAAAAAGAAAGCAGCCTGTACTTTTCGTTTAAATGTTTAAATCAATTTTTATTTAGTGTTTTATTTTTCTTGGGTTAGAAATATTTGTTTTTACTGGAAAAGTCAAAAACAGCTGTCCTGTGTAACAGCGCCGCTGTGTAATTGATGTCAAAACTAAATTAAGAATTGAGAAAAAATTACAGATTTCTATCAGAAAGTACCGCTGGCGTGCAAAGCAAAAACCTAGTAACTCGACTTACTCGAAAATTAGATTTTTATATCATTGAAATAACCGTAAAAAACGGCACCAGAGAGTTTTCTAGAATGTGGCTATCTTAGAAAACAAGGAAGTTGAATGTAGTTACTATGTAGTTAAATAAACTATGGTTAGTATGTAGTTAAATAATCTTCAAACTCTATATCCCAAAACACTAGTTTTTGACTCACTAGGTTTCTTTCATCTTCCTTTTTCGCAGTTCGTGAATCGACGATCACGTGATCAAAATAAATTTACAAAAAAACCCATGCAATTTCAAAATTTGGGCGATCAAGCCATATGATAGAAACCAATTATAACTTATTTTTTTGTTGTGTTAGATAAACAAAAGAATTTCGGGGTGCTGACTTTTTTCCGATTTTGAAAATATGGTCTAAAACGATGGCAAAATGCGAAAAACCCATAAAAAAATGTGCATATTTTAGAATAAAGCTGTGGAGGAGAAAATAGGGGAGTACAAACACGCATCGTTGCCAAATTTCAAAAAAATTAATTTCTAAAATGTTTGATAAAACCCAAAATAAGGCAAATTTCAAAAAAAGAAAAAAAGTCAGCACCCCCAAATTCGATGAAGAATTTACTAGAAAAAACAAAAATTCCTCTAATGCTACCAGTTTCTCCCTGGATGACCTGGTTGAAAAAGCATCATATGGATAATTTCCAACACTGCAATTGTGTAATTTATCTCAGAAATAGGGATGAGACGGGCACCTTAACAAACAAGGCTTATCGGCAAAAAGTTGGCACGACTTGCACACGAAACCCCCTTTTAGGCCGATTTGTCCATAGACTATATCATCACCCTTACCCTTTTGTAAAATTGCTGTAGACATTGCCAGTTACTACATTTGAGGTGATATTCTCTGTATCGTAATCTAATGGGATATTTATAGTTTCATTGCCTAAATTCCAAGCAAGTTCGTAACATCTAGAATCATCAATGTTTCGAGCTACTACAATAGCGTTTGTGTGACGAATCTAAAACGAAAAACAAAATATAGTATTTTTTATAAGCGATGTTTTAAAGTACGAGCGGAGCGACAAACAAAAAAGCACTATAGTTTAAATAAACTATTTCTTCAAATCGCAAAAAATAAAGCACCGAGTTGCAGTATTGTGGCGTCACACAGATACAAAAAAACCACTGAGTGAGTTGAGATTCCAAAAAACGTCATTTAGCGATTTTTAGTATAGGGAAACTCATAAGACCAAAATGGCAAAACTTTCAAAATTAATATTTTACAAACTATACAGTTTATCAAAAAAGCACCGAGTTGCAGTATTGTGGCGTCATATAGATACGAAAAAACCACTGAGTGAGTTGAGATTTCAAAAAACGTCATTTAGCGATTTTTAGTAAGGAAACCCTTAAGACCAAAAGGGCATAACATTGAAAATTCATATTTTACAAACTATACAGTTTATCAAAAAAGCACCGAGTTGCAGTATTGTGGCGTCATTACAAAAACCACTGAGTGAGTTGAGATTTCAAAAAACGTCATTAAGCTATTTTTAGTATAGGGAAACCCATAAGACCAAAATGGCAAAACTTTCAAAATCCATATTTTACAAACTATACAGTTTATCAAAAAAGCACCGAGTTGCAGTATTGTGGCGTCATTACAAAAACCACTGAGTGAGTTGAGATTTCAAAAAACGTCATTTAGCGATTTTTAGTATAAGGAAACCCATAAGACCAAAAGGGCAAAACTTTGAAAATTCATATTTTACAAACTATACAGTTTATCAAAAAAAAAACACCGAGTTGCGGTATTGCGGCGTCATAGAGATACGAAAAAACCACTGAGTGAGTTGAGATTCCAAAAAACGTCATTTAGCGATTTTAAGTATAGGGAAACCCATAAGACCAAAATGGCAAAACTTTGAAAATTCATGTTTTACAAACTATACAGTTTATCAAAAAAAGCACCGAGTTGCAGTATTGTGGCGTCATACAGATACGAAAAAACCACTGAGTGAGTTAGTATAGGGAAACCCACAATGATCTCTATATATATATATACCACAATATTTTACAAACAAAAAATTTTTGAAGTTTCTAAGATATTTGTTTTTCCGCTCAAAAACACTTTTTTTTTAAATGAAATTTCTCCTTCATAAAATTATCGTATACAATTGTACTTATACTCAGTTTTTGACATTGAGATATACCTTTTAAAGAAATAAAATAAAAAAAAGATTATTTATTTAAAAAGTAACAAAAAATTTTTACAATATTTTTTTATTTCATTTTGAATAACCGTTTTTCTGGCAGCGTGCGGAAAACGTCAATTTTTTGTATGCATTTTAATTTGGAACGTGTAATTTTTCCGAACAGGTGTTTTTCAGCACGCCATGCAGCATAGTAAAAACTAGACGCAAAAACGCATTTTAAGTAAAAACAAAATAAACGCAAATAAGAACCTTATAATTGAAAATAAATCACTTGGTATGTCAATCTCTGATTTTATTTAACAACACAACACTCTTACAGAGCATAGGCACTTTCAGATTCAAGCGTGGCTTGGAACCAATCTAACTCCAAGCCTATTAAGCACTTTAGGTGACATTCTCTGTTGGTAAAAAATGGTATATATTTTATTGAATTAGTCAATGGTTGTAATTTCGATGATAAAAACAATAGATTCTTTCATGCGCCGCAGGCAAAAATTTTGAATTTTTATTAGCAAACATTACTTTTTACTCATTTTTTGTATATTCAAAAAATTCTCGGGGGGGGGGGGGGGGGGGTCAGGTGCCCCTAGTGCCCCCCCCCCTGGATCCGCCACTGTCTAACTCCAACCAAGTGAAGCTGGAAAGCTAGTAATTCCTGATGTATTGAAATCAATATCTGGCTGTTGGGTAACCAATTGTGAGAGTCGATGCGGGTGCCGAAAACATGGATTGCGATGCACAAATTTATGTACAAAATGTCATGGTTCAGTATAAAGTTGAATAAATTTCAGAAGATTTTGATGAATTTGATATCTAAAATGAACGGCGAGACCTTTGTCCAAATACAGAAACTCAGTTACCCGAGGAGTCAAGTTATATAGAAGAAAATTTTGAAGATAAAGAAGCCCAGTGTGACCGAGATTTAGACCACGAAGAAGAAGAAGAAGCTGAGATTTTATCAAAAAGACCCAAGACTAGTTTAGTATTATTTAGTTATGTAAATATTATATTATTTCCCGTATACTTTTACACGATATCAGAAACGAGTATAATATAGTAGACAGTCAATTTACATTAGGCTAATAGCATACTCTAAAATTCACGCACTCGGCACCTTTGAACGCAGCCGGTGACGACCGGTGAGGGCGCTGATTTCCCTATTCGTTTGGTATTAGCAGGTAACCACATGAACTGGAATGCTAGCTCTGTCTTTTTTTTCTTATGCAATAATTTACATAGGAAAAAAGAGAGAGGAAGCGTTTCTGCCTCCATAGTGCAGTGTTGCCGATATTTCATTTAATACAAAATCATTTGAAAAAATCTTTCAATCACTGCTTTCAGTATACATGCAACCTTCGTCAGGGGTAGACGCGTCTTGCCCAGTGGAGGGCATAGATATGTAGGTATGAAAAAGTAGATATATTTTCTGACTTCCAAGAGTTAACGCCAGAAACACATGTACAGTCCTTAAACCTGTTGCTAAAAATTTTCGGACAACTCAGGAATTTTTTGAAAAAACTCAAGAAATTTTCGGAAAACATGGGAAATGTCAGGAAAACCCCGGAAAATGTTTGGGAAATGTTCGCAAACATACATTTTCATAAAATGTTCGCAAAAACTTGGAAAATGTTCAAAAAACTCGAGAAAAGTTTTAAAAAAACTTTACAAATGTTTAAAAATTTTCGAAAAACTCGGAAAATCTTCAAAAAACCTCGGACAATTTTCAGAAAACTTTACAAATATTCGAAAAACCACGGAAAATGCTCGGAAAAACTAGGAAAATTTTCGGAAATCTCGGAAAATGTTCAGAAAAACTAGGAAACTTTTTGGAAAACTGGGGAAATGTTTAGAAAAACTCAAAGAATTTTCCGAAAACTTTGAAAATGTTCAAAAAACCTCGGGAAATGCTCGGAAAAACTAGGAAAATTTTCGGAAATCTTGGAAAATGTTCAGAAAAACTAGGAAAATTTTTGGAAAACTGGGGAAATGTTCGGAAAAACACGGAAAATGTTTAAAAAACTTGAGAAAAGTTCAGAAAAACTTTACAAATGTTCGAAAAAACTCGGGAAATGCTCGGAAAAATTAGGAACATTTTCGGAAATCTGGGAAAGTGTTCAGAAAAACTAGGAAAATTTTTGGAAAACTGAAAATGTTCGAAAATCTCTGCAAATGCTCAAAGAAAACTTGTGTAATGTTTAGAAAAACTCAAAATTTGTACAAAGGCACAAACTTACTCAGTTTAAGACAACTAACTCTATTATAAATATTCTGTTCTCTATCTAGGTCAAAATAATCTACTGTTTCCAGAAATCCCACATATTCCTGACACAAGATTTGTTGTGGAAAATAGACTACCAAGAAAACAAAAAACAATTGGTCAAAGCTGCTATACATATATTGGAATAGAACACTTTAACCTGCTACCACCTGAACTCAAACACAATGTCAAAAAAAATTATTTAAAAAAATAAATATGCACTTGGTTACTTCAAAATTATCCAAAATTATAATAAATAAATAGATACTTAACTAGAAACTGGTCTTCAAGAATATTTCATTACTTTTTTTTACTTTTATATATTATTTGTTTTTTTTTCATTGTGGTAGTATAACTACTTTGCATTTATTTATTTCTACTTTTATTTATAAAAAAAGTTTTAAACTTTTTTTTAGTCTAAAAAACAACCCTAAACCAAATATTAAGAAAAAACTTTTTCCTGAATCCATCAAGTTTGTCACAATTATTATTATTTTTGTTATTTTTTTAACTTTGTTGAATTCCGGTAAATGGGCTTAATTACATTTATGTAGGTACAAAGAAATCATTGCAATGTATATTTCATGATATATTTACTTAAGGCTGTGATGTATAAAACTCATTTCCACGTAAAAGATGTGGCAAATAAATATATTGAAATTGAATTGAATTGATTAAAATTGAAATTGAAAATTGACCCCAAAAACTCGGAAATATTGGAATAAACTTTGAAAATTTTTTCGGAAAACTCAGGAATTGTTCGAAAACACTCGGAAAAAACTCGAAAAATTTCCATAGAAACTCGTGAAATGTTCGGAAAACTCGGAAAACGTTTGGAAAAACTCTAGTCTAGACATTTTTATGAGTGAGAGAATTGTCGGAGTAAATCCACCTACTCAATTTATTTTCATCAATCTTAAAAAAAAACAAATTGCGGAGTTCCCCATTTATCAACCAGTATGTATTAAATACGGAAACTTAAAAACCGAACCGAACATGACGGCTGCAAAATTTTTCATAAGTATTTATTAATTGATTTGATTCAAACTTGCTACTTTGTGGTGCTTAAGATCCATCAATACAATTTTTAAACTAATTTAAAATAATATTCATTTGTCAACCGATATCTGTATCAAATTTAAAACTTTGGGGTATATAACGTCGCTGATTTTAATTTAGGATTTTAGAAATTAAGTTGGAACAGGTAAGTGGAGTGGAGCCAAACATCAGACTCAAAAATAGGTAAACAGTTTTAAGTTAAACGGTTTTACTGAAATCATTAGCTGTATAAAAAACTAGAAAATTTTAAGTACACAAACGTGACTTTTAACAGACTAAGGTAAAAGCGTGGGTGCATAAAAAATAGGGTTAAACGATTGTTTAATCAAATAAGAATCACTTGTCTAAATAATTTTAAATGCGCAGTTTAAATTTACGTCTGTTATAAACCTGGTTTGTCTTTCCTGACCTATCACTTTTCGTCCCTGATTTCAATTTTTTATCCCTGATTTATCACTTTTGATCCCAGGGATAAACAGTGACACTTTTATCTCTTGTGTTTTTATCCCTAAACAACAAAAAATAATTTGGAGAGGCCCTTGAAAGGAGGCCCAGTTTCATTATTTTTTTTTTTTAATAGGTGGACCCTTTTTGTGGCTTCTAGTTAGTAAGGTCAGAAATGAGTAACTTTATTATTCATATGGTAAGGTTACAAAAAAAATAGTCTATTACATAACAAGAGACAAAAAAGAGAGTGACAAATTTCACATGACCGTGAATGTTGTGAACGAGGCGCTAGCCGAGTGAAACAACACGCAAGTGTAAGAAAGTTACTTTCTATCGAGTTGTCTGTCTATCATTCATCGCCAGTTATTGTATAGAGTGGTTTATTCAAGACCTTATTGGCTGATTAAATTTTATCTTTGTTTTTTTTATGAGTATTTTAAATTTTGCTGTTAACTAATTATTTCTTTTGACCTTTGTAAATTTTGTGCGAAAAGTACTTTTCCATGTGCAGAAAAATTTTTGTCCATAGGTGAAATCTAACGTTTTCTGAGGATGGTAAAATGGTGTGAAATCCATAATTTTCATGTGTAGTGGTAGGAAAAAAATATTGCATATGGAGTACTTCTTATAAAAATAATTAACAAACAAAAGTTTAATTTAATTACTTTGCGCTTTTTTGTATCTTACATTATATTTAGTTCTCTATGCTCAAATAAACCACGGATCACCTAACAAAAGGTGATCCGTGAATAAACGTTCGCTCAAATGTTTGTGTCGCTCTAGACGCTTTTAATGTAAACTATATTATACTCGTTTCTGGTAAAAGCAACACACTTGTTATGGATAGACATAAGACTCGTTCGAACATTTTAAGAAAGGAAACCACCCCCTCAACACTGGCAGGGAGGTGTCCCCCCCCCCTTAAACTTGCTTTTTGACGGTTTTTTGCTAATAACTCGAAAACGGTCAACTTTTCTAAAAATATTCTAAAGATCATTTTGCAAGCGGATAATTAATTATCATTTTGCAATCCTTTACTTTACTAATTCCTACTTTGCAGTGCTCCCTGCTTCCACCCATTGCCCCTTCTGTCATTCCCCCTCACCCTTTTCAAAAACCATATTCGCATAATTTTATCAAATATAGGGCGATTTCAAAAATTCTTTCTGTACATGCTATAAGATTTTTTTCCAACAACATTTTACTAGGTTGCAAAAATCTTTATTTTACTATTATAGACCAGCTTTAAAAGAGTGTAATTTTTTTAAATATATTTGGTGATACCAAGAAAGCGTCTAAAGTTCAATATTTTTCAGTTTTTATAAAAAAATATCCAAGTCTTATAGTGGTCGGGCAAATTCAAAGATTTTGGGCTGCTTAAATTCAAAACCATTTTTTAAACTATTTGGCCAAAATTGAAAAGCGATTTTTTGGTTTGCGGTTAAATTTGGGTCCCCTGAAAATATTTCTTTACCTTCCTAGCTCGCGCAGCCATGAGTAGTGAAGGTATTATTTTCGACGAAAATATTTTTTTTGAGATAACGCTGAAAATTTGTTATTTGGGTGTATTTTGACCTATCTTACCAATATCGTCGTGATGTCTGCCTGTGTGTGTGCGTATGCCTCTCCGTCACACGATAGCTCCTAAACCACTAAACCGGTTTTCATAAGTTTCAGGTAAAATAGTGTTCGACACTCACGAGTTGATCAGATTTTGATCAAATTACATTAATGCTAATGACAGTTTTCTGACAATTAAAATTTTTTATTAATTAAACACTTAAGTAGTCGCTACGGTGTAAAAAGTGCGCCACTCGATCTAAAAACCATCCAACGTCTTTTTTCCCCTTTCTTCTTGGGCATACATTATGGAAATCAAAGATATTTTTGACTATTTATTGTATTTTAGAAATTATTAGTCTATATATACCGGGTGCGCCAAAAAAAACCGGACAACTTTTTTTTCAATATAACTTTTGAACTATATCATCGATTTTAATGGGACAAACTGCACATAGCAGAGAATTATATTATATTTTATCTAAATATCTTTTTCGGTCCGCCATATCAAAATCCAAGATGGCACCCTTCAAAGATGCTCGTTTATTCTTGTATTGTCCGGTTTTTTTTGGCCCATATATATATATATATATATATATATATATATATATATATAGACAATTATTTATATGTCCAAAACGTAAACGCCTAAGCCGAAACAAACGAGTTGGCGCTGGCTGTAGGTAGTTGAGTATGCAAAATATGACGACCGCAGTTTGACAATGGATTCTAGCTGACAAAAGGTCGCAGATTAACGATCTGAATGTTTCCAAGCCAGGTGTTGGTCCAATTTTTTTTATGCCTCCTTCTCTTATAGCCGTGTTCGTATTTCTGAAAATTTAACTAAGTTGACGCCTTAAAGCCACAATGACAGAGAAATTAATCAAAAATGTGTAAAATCCAACCTAAATATAAAATTTTAATTTTATTAGTTTGTAAAATGTTAGATGCAAAAACCCCCCCGACCCCCAAAAACCTGAGATTTTGAGGATTTCTTCAAATTTTCTGAAAACTAAGCTTCTTAGGGAAAAATGTGTTATTACCTTTATTATAGACAATAAAATTTGCTTTTTAACGGTCTATTACACAGTGAGGTAAGACCAATGACAAAGTCTTCAGCGGCGTCCGTTAATTGAGGTGATATAAAAATATGAAAAAAAGAAACATGTTTATCACATGATTTAACCGATTTTCTTGAAAACTAAGCTATCTATCAAAAATTGTGTCCTATAGTCAATTGTAGATAATGAAATTTCCTTCAAAACGGTGTATAAGAAAATAAGATTACTTTTATCTATAACAATTTAGGGTCGTCCGTAAATTACATCAATTTTGAAAAATCACTAAACTAAGCTTTTTGGGAAAAAATATATTTTACACTTTATTGTAGAAAATAAAATTATCTTTTTAACTATCTATAAGCTAGCGCAGAGTAATACCAAACTTTCCAGCGGCGTCCATTTGTTGAGAAAATGTTTAAAAAATTAAAAAACCACATGTTTTTCACATGTCGGGTAATCTTAAAAACTAAGCCTTCTGTCAAAAATTATGTTATATAGTAGATTGTAGACAATAAAATTTTCTTTTAACTGCTGTGTCTCAAAGTAAGATTTAGCTTTAAATTAAAACTTCACAGGCGTCCGTAAATAAAATCAATTTTTACAAATCACCAAATAAATTAATTTTTTTAAAATTGGTAAGTTTAGTGATTTTTCAATTGATGTAATTTACGGAGGGCCCTAAATTGTTATCAATAAAACTAATGCTGCCCTGTTACACATCGTTTAAAAGGAAATGTTATTCTCTACAACCGACTATAGGACACAATTTTTAATAATTATTTTTTTAATTTTTTTGCATTACCTCAATAAACGGACGTTGCTGGATAATTTGTCGTTGTTCGTACCCCACTGACTTGTATATCGTTGAAAAGGAAATTTTGTTGTCTACAATAAAGACAATTACATATTTTTCACTAAGAAGCTAGAGGAAGAAGGTATGGGGTTTTTGCAGCTAAAATTTAAAAAACTAATATAATTTTATTTTTAGCTTAGGTTTTTAATATTTTTGATTCATTTCTCTGTCATTGCTGCTTTAGGGCATCAACATAGTTACATTTTCAGAAATTCGAACACGACTATAAGAGGAGGGTGGATAAAAAAAATTGGACCAAAACCTGGCTTGGCAACATCCAGATCCTTGACCCACTGTCCAGTGGCGGATCCAGGGGGGGGGGCACTAGGGGCACTTGCCCCCCCGAGAATTTTTTGAATATACAAAAAATGAGTAAGAAGTAATGTTTTTGCTAATAAAAATTAAAAATTTTTGCCTGCGCGCATGAAAGTGTCTATTATTATTATCATCGAAATGACAACCACTGATTAATTCAATAAAATCCTGCTTAAAAAAATATATACCGTTTTTTACCAACAGAGAATGTCACCTAAAGTGCCCCCAGCCTCCCCCCCCGCCCCCCGGAAAGCAGCTCTGGATCCGCCCTTGCCACTGTCAAAGTGCGCTCCTCTTATTTTGCATACTCAACTACCTACAGCGCCTGCACTAAGTAGAATTTAACTAGTTTCTGGCCTAAGCATATAACAAATAGGCAGTCGCTCGAAAAGGAATAATATTTGATTAAATTAAGCCGTGTATACCTACCAAATTCTACATACCTAATTCATAATAGAGTTCGAGCAAAACCCACGGGGCCGCGCGCCCGAGAGGCTCTCTCTCTTTAATGCACCTCATTTAAAAGAGCGAAAGAATTGCCAAGCGCTCCGGTTTGTTTACGCGAAGTCACTAAATGTCCACGTCTTGAAAAAGGAATCTATAAGCGGGGGAAAGTTAGTAGGACGATTGTAAAGTAGATCGGTATAATTGTCTTTGGTATGGCAACACCGCCGACTCTTTCGGAGGAGGCAATTCTCAATAAATATTTACTCCGTCGTGTATGGCCATCTGGTATGAGATATCGGTAAATGGGGCCATTTTGGATTGGTTGTCTATTTTATTAGTTTATGACGATATCTAATACGTTTATTTGACTAGCTATCAAAATATAATAAATACAAGTTTCATATTTTTTTATGTGGTATAAAAATTTTAGGGTCGGAATGTAAAAATAAATTCTAAATGTCAAAATTTGACAGGTCGGAGGTTTTTTAAATTGAACACCCTATACACCAGATACGATGAATTTCTGAAGGAGAAATATCATAAAAAAGTGTTTTTGAGCGAAAAAAACAAACCTCTTAGAAACTTCTTAATTTTTTTGTTTGCAAAATATTGTAGATATTTAGCACCCGAAGAGCTCTATTCTCACCTAGTTTTGTTAAACTGACATTAGTTTTGCAAAAATAAAAAGTTAAAAAGAAAAAATACGGTTTTTTTCATTTTTCTCGAACATTTTGAGGTTATGTAAAAAATTACATTAACAACAGTTTTAGATATTTTTATGTCCTATGACTGTTATGTATGTCACTTTTTCTACGGTCAACTTTTACCGGAAATCGCAATAATACGATTCCTTGCCCCTTTTTACCCCCAAAACTAACCCGCAACGCCCCTGCTCACCCATTTATTTTTAACATTGTTTTTCATCGTTCTACAATCTTTAATGCTTCAGTTCCTGTTAATAATTTTTTTCTCACAAAGTGCAATTTGACTGGCCTAAAATGACAATCTCCTTGAAGTATTAAGTTCACCAAAGAAATTCAAGGTTGAATGTTTTTGAAGTTCACAAAATACCACCGGGTGACCACCGATAATTAGAACTAGAGAGAGAAAGGTTACACTACTTGTTTGTTCTCACTCTAAAAAAATTCTTAAAATTTTTACCTCAGTGTCCCGTATACGTAATGTATAGCCGTGGCCGTTCCAGTTACTTGGTATATAATTCATTGCTTGTCCGTAATATATTATTACTAGGTCACTAATAATTAGGTTGAATTTTATGGCTAACAAAATTCGGCAGTTCAGTTCGGTTTGTTTATTTTTTAGGTAAACCTACTAACACCGTTTTTTTTTTTTAATAGAAAAAATTACTTTAGAGCTGTCAGTGTTTGATATTCCCTCTGCATGTTTACGTTGCCTTCCCAGCCCGCGTAGCAACAGAGTATATAAAAAAAATTTAAGCTTTAACTTTACTATTTACGGTGGTAAAGCAGAACATCTCTATTTTTGCCGTCTTCCTCAAGTGTTTAGAATACAGTTGAATTACCTCTATAAACTTAGCATTACCACTTCTGAATTGGATATTCGCAATATATGCATTAATTGTCGTAAACTTGTCGTAAATTTGTCATGAAAGAAAAAAATTTATCGCGCCACCCGTTTGCCTAGAAAGGGGTGGTAAAGCTAAGTTGAGTCTCAACTTAGCACTACCACCCCAGAAAAATTAAAATTTTCAAAAACCAATATATGAAATATATGTCGTAAATTTGTCGTAAATTTGTCGTGAAAACAAAAATTTTCTCGCGCCACCCGTTTTCCTGAGAAGGGGGTGTAATGCTAAGTTGAGTCTCAACTTAGCACTACCAGAAAACATTAAAATTTTTCAAAACTAATAAATGCATTAATTTTCGTAAATTTGTCGTGAAAGAAAAAAAATTGTCGCGTCATCCGTTTTTCAGGAAACGGGAAGTGAGCAATTTTGAGACTCGCCAGTTATACCTCAGTCATCTTTAAGTTCTTTTGACAAAATTTGGGATGATATAGGTGATCATGTTTAACCTTTTTGCGCGATTGTAAATTTTTGGTGAAACAATCACTACATTACGTCCCGCTTTTACTTTTCAATATAACCTTTTGTGGTGTTAATATAAATATTCATTGATCGCCAGGATTTTGCGTTGTGTTAGAAATAACGAAAAAAAGTGAACTTCTCAAGAAATATTTATATGCATTAATTGTCGTAAATTTGCCGTGAAAGAAGAAAATTTGTCGCGTCATCCGTTTACCAGGAAACGAGCAATTTTTAGACTCGTCAGTTAAACCTCAGTGATCCTTAAGTTCTTTTGACAAAACTGGCGATGATATACAGGGTTCGTCAACGATCGTTTGGCCATTGAAAATATGTGAATTGAAGTAAGATCGCTATTTAAATAAATGGCACTAAGAGAGATAAATAGTTTAGCGCTGTTGTCCAGTTGGCAATTCAAGAAAATGGTTTTCTTTTCGCGATCTAATGACGTTACTCTTACCGGCTGAGTAGGCTCAACAGGGAGGACGGTTAGAGCATCTAATAAATAAAAAGTAGAGCTTAAACTGTTTTGAAATCTCCTTCGTAGGGTTTACTGGTGTTTCATTTTTGAAACGCTGGATTTTTGTTACCGGACTGGAAGAGTAATACTCGGAAGGATATTAATTTAAGAAAAAAAAAGTTAATAAAATCCTTAAAACCCTTTGATTTTAATTACTGTAGCGCCATCTCTTAGATATCATTTGAACTGTATGACTAATAAATCAATACTGCGAATCCGTCCGTATTAAGTGTACACTACAGGTAGAGCTTTCTAACATGGCAAAAATGTTAAAGGAGGTTACTACATACACAAACAAAATATTTAAGCGCGACTTTAATAAAACAGCAAGGTTATTGGTAAGAAAAAACGATTAAAAAATTGAATTTTTCTCGATTTAATGTTTTCTGAAAAAAGCTAAAATAACGAAATAAATAATAATTACTATTTCTTCGTCTTTTAAAAGTGGAAATCCTGTGGTTGCTCCTGTTTAGTAATAAAAAACTATTAATGTCTTTGGTCCCTCACTGACTTCTTGCTTTCCATAAGTTCATCCTTTTTTATACGCGTTTCATAAAGGCTAAACGTTCGAAGTCGAGCCCTGTATAGCGTGGAGTGTGCTAATGGGCTATATTACTAATGTTACTATTAGTTAATTTAAAATATTTATTAACTTACAGCTTGAAGTGAAATAGTGTCCGTATCCTTAGCTGTGCCTAGATCAGCTTTTACTTTAAGCATTTCTCTGTAGATATTTAGATGACTGTTAAGACCAGAAATATTTTGAGATGCCAAGTTAGTTTTGTGGTATTTCTGGCTTACTGGTAACCAAGGTTGTGTACCTAAATGAAACAAGTAAATAAAAATCTTGCAATTTTAAAATATTTTCAGCCACTGTAAACGTCATAGTTATGGTAAACTTTATGGTTATAAACAAGTTTTTGAATGCGTCCAAGTTGAAGGCATTTGAAGGTTAACGTTAACGAACTGTCATTTTAAGTTGAACTAGTTGTTTTTTATTTAATTCACAAGAAAAATCATTTTAAAGTTGCCAAAATATTAATAAAAATAATCACAAATATTTAAATTCGTTCACTTGAATATTTTGAAATCCCCTATAGATATTTTTATTTTTGATACAGCATTTGTTTGGACTCGAAGTAGCGCAACTTTTTTCTTATTTAATCAAAATTATGGCTCTGAACGTTTCCGAAGGCAATTATTTTTATTTGCACCCTGCATAGCTTTTTGCCAGCCAGTGCCATCGTGCTTTATAGATGAAAGGGGACCCAGAGACGGAATGGGACAACTGGGCGCCGCCAACGTTTTTTTTTCTCACGCCTTTTTTACGTGTTTGATCAAACTATGCTTATAAATCTTTTTATTTATTGTACTTTAACTATATTTTTTTAACGATAATAAAATAAACTTAAAAAACTTACCAGAATTAAATCCAGCGTTAATAGAGTTATCCCATTGGAAAGGTGTGCGTTCGAAATCTCTGCTTTTTTGGTCAAAAGTAGAGCAATTTTTAATGGCCTGTGGATCCCAACCTTGTTGGCAAGTCACTTCACCTAAAAAATAATTGTAATTTGTAGAGCAGTACCGGTACCAAAAGTAGAAATCATCTAAAGTTGTATATAAATCTGATCCTGTAACAACTATCAAAAAACTTTTTTAATATCATCACTTAAAAACTATGTAAACAACGCATGTAAAAGCAATTTTATTCTACAAATTAAAAGACAAATGATATACAGGGTCCGTCAACGATCGTTTGGCCATTGAAAATATGTGAATTGAAGTAACATCGCTATTTAAATAAATGGCACTAAGAGAGATAAATAGTTTAGCGCTGTTGTCAAGTTAGCAATTCAAGAAAATGGTTTTCTTTTCGCGATCTAATGACGTTACTCTTACCGGCTGAGTAGGCTCAACAGGGAGGACGGTTTGAGCACGGATCACCTAGGTGATCCGTGGGTTTGAGCACGGATCACCTATGATCCGTGGTTTGAGCATCTAATAAATAAAAAGGAGAGCTTAAACTGTATTGAAACCTGCTTCGTAGGGTTTATTGGTGTTTCATTTTTGAAATGACGGATTTTTGTTACCGGACTGGAAGAATAATACTCGGAAGGTTATTAATTTAAGAAAAAAAAAGTTAATAAAATCCTAAAAACCCCTTGATTTTAATTGCTGTAGCGCCATCTCTTAGATATCATTTGAACTGTATGACTAATAATCAATACTGCGAATCCGTAATAATTAATACTGCGAATCCGTAAAATGTTAAATGACGTTACTACACGCACAAACAAAATATTTAAGCGCGACTTTAATAAAAGAGCAAAGTTATTGATAAGAAAAAATTATTAAAAATTGAATTTTTCTCGATTTAATGTTTCCTGATTAAAGCTAAAATAACGAAATAAATAATAATGACTATTTCTTCGTCGTTTAAAAGTGGAAATTTTACTGTGGTTGCTCCTGTTTAGTAATAAAAAACTATTAATGAATTTTGAGTCACAGCGGCAAACGCTCATGAATATGCGCGTCTTTGGTCCCTCACTGACTTCTTGCTTTCCATAAGTTCATCCTTTTTTATTCGCTTTTCATAAAGGCTAAACGTTCGAAGTCGAGCCCTGTCTATATGGAGAAACAAAATTCCCTACTTGTATTGTCCTAAAGGTAGGTAATTATTTTAAAGTCCAAAATTTTGTTTTTACTGAACCATAATCTACAAATTTCAAACAAATGAAATAGACCTGTATGAATGGACTTAACCAGAGAACATATGTTATTTCTTCGATGACTTAACTTAAAACATTGTTCAGATTAAGATTGTACGAAAAATGACAAATATTTCGATATCATACCGTCCTCCATTCCTATTTCCTCCCCCATATAAGTGATTTGGACACCAGGAAGAATCGAAATCAGCATGTTTAATGCATCAATGTTCTGTACTCCCAATCTGCTTGATACGCGATTATTATCATGATTTCCAAGCTAAAAAATTTAGACAGAACTTTTTAGGCGTACCTACGTGTTCATACAGAAGTGCAGTTTTCGCAAAATTATAAAGGTAATTGCACTGCAGAAATCGAAAATTGTAAAGCAAGTTTATATTGTTAATAAAACGTCAAAGCAGGGTTTTATTGTTCCCAAACGTGAAACATTGTTATATTCGATGTTATTGAGTGACAGCGACAAAAAAGTCAATGTCAACGAAAGTATTATCTGTACGGATTTATATTTTCTTGGGCTCTGATTGGTTGGTTTAAAAATTTCAGCCAATCAACGCCTGAGAAAAAAATCCGCTCGGATAATACGCTCCATGGACAGCCGACTTAAAACATGCTTTATATTTTTTGATGACATGCTGTTGATTTTGGTCCAATTTTGTTGTATTTCTATATAGTCCACAGTATTTACAGCGGATATTAAATTATAAAAAATTTCTGCCGCGTTATGGTTACAGTTTTCTTAGTACGCTAGTTTTTTGTTTGAGGAAGAAAATAATCATAGACACCTGGGTGAGCCTTTATAGCTAGAAGGTTCTTTGAAAAGTTAGACGATTTCCTCCCGGCAAAAACCAACTCGGTTCTGATTTTATTTTATTCTATCAAAGCTAATGGTAGTGCTAGTTCATAACTATTACAGTTGTTTTTTAGTAGTAACCGAACCGAACCTCAGCAAAGATAAGATGCCTTCGGCGATCCAAAGCCTAGCATTGGCCAAATCTTTACACCCTACTGTAAAGCATAAATCGTTGCTTAGGACCTATGCCTATGGATACTTTTTTCTGTGCATGGATGGAAAAGTAAATAGAACAACATCCTAGATCTGTTTATGCTTTATTACGCTTCATGAGCTCAGGGTGGGGCAAAAAGCAAAAAAATGTACAATCAAATAACCTATAGTTGATGGTCTATTTAAGTGGCACCGCGTCATAGCTATGGTAAACCAAATTCTGCTGCAAAATTTAAGTAAAGAAGCCTTAAAAAATTAGTGTTTCACTTTGTACATGCAGTGTGCCGCTCGGGGCTTAATGTTCGAAAGATAAAACACTACGACCTTTTAAAGGAGAGATCAAATAGGTACCTACCTGATAAATAAAGATCCGAAACATAAAAGAAGATCCAAAATTATATTAAAATGTGCGCAAATATTGATTTAGTTGCAAAGACGGTAATTTGTTTTCTGAAAAGCTCCGTCATGATTTGACATACTGTCAAAACAACAACGAATAGAAAACGTCAAAGCCCTGCTAAATCAATAATATGTTCGTAACAACCAGGTAATAGTATATAAGTAATGTACTTCTATACATCCACCTTATTCTGTGTTAAAAAAATAATAATAATTAGTATTTAAAAGAACATTAAGAAAATCAATAACAATTATGAAATTGTTATTGATAAGTAAATTGCTTTTAAACTTTGGAATGCAAACATCATTAGTTTAATATCTTAATAAGTTGTTTTTAACATTATAATTAAGAACCAAATATCATTATGTACATCATTAGTTTAATATCTTAATAAGTTGTTTTTAACATTATATCATTATGTTATCATTTAAGTGAAAGGTCAGCATATAAAAGCACATTTCATAATCAGATAGGGCATTCAAGTTCTAGCTATAGCAGTAGTAGCATAGTAGTAGTAATAAGTTTTACTAAATAAAGAAAATTAGTTTTTAAAAAGCCGTCTGTGAATTATTGGAACTTAACTGGCGCTGCGAACAGGATAGCTGTTTGGCATTATCCTGACGGTCTTATATTGCATAAGAAACGACATATTGCCTCCAGCTACCAAAAAGAACACGTTCCGGGAGAACCTTCGTATTGTATCCATAGTCAACTTGGTTCAACTACAGAAAAACAACCACGACTTGGGACCGAAGACTACCTCTCCATTTCGCACAAACGGCCTTTGGACAAGTCTATTACGGCAACTGAAGATTACCTACCATAGAGATGTTTTTTCTGTAAGTAAATTTTTAAATGTTTGCTAAAGACAAAACCACTGACAACATAAAAACTAAATTTCTGCAAAAACTAAAAGAAGGCAGCACGTCCAATAAAGACCTTACTTCCTTCAAAACTTTAGAAAACCAAGAAAATCCAACTTCCGAAGAAGACATTCAATTATATTCCAAAATTTCCTTAGAAACTGAAAATTTAGATTTAGATAGGTTAGAACATAGTTTAAGTAATTTAGCGATATCTAACTCTCAAGGAAACTCTACTAATCCTCCTATTCAACCGCAAATACCACATATTAACACATACACGCAAAGAAACATGCCTGACGAAACATTCAAACTAGCCTGCGACTTTTTACCAACTTTTGACGGACAAATCGAATATTTAGAAAATTTTATTCTCGCTTGTGATGAATTTCTTACAACATATGAAACAACTCCAACAAAATTAAATTTTGCGCTAAATGCTGTAAAATCTAAATTAAGAAAGGAAGCGCAACTATATATTTTCCGTAACCCGCAATTTAAAACTTGGGATGAAGTAAAAGCATCCTTACAGAAAGAGTTTGGAAACCCCATTGATTTAAGATCATTACTACAATCTTTGCAAAATTTGAAAACTGATAAAAATGAAAATATACAACAATTTTTTGATCGAATTAAAAAATTCCTAAATGAAATCAACACTAAAATTAACTGTGAAATTTCTGACGTAAACTTAAAAATTTTTCATTTAGACCAAGCAGAGTCAACAGCGATTTTAACGGTAGTTTCCAATTCACCAGATGACCTACGACCTGTCTTTATTCAAGAACTACCAAAAACCATGACAGACTTACAAAACAAAATATCTAATTATAACATTATAACAAATCAAATGTTTAACAGATATCAACCTAAAAATTTTTCACAACCTCAAATAAAAAAATCAAAACACACAAAGACAACCTTTTTTTCCTCCTCCAAACTTTAGACAACAATCATTTCCACAAGGTCCAATTAATATTCAATCAAAACCAATAAATCAAAAATTCCCCTCAAATATTCCTGCATTCAGAAAACCGCCAATGTTTAAACATCCCACACCTAATTCGAAACCAACACCTATGTCAGGAGTATCCACCGCAGTATTTAAACCATTACCATCAACATCTCAACAAACACCTTTTCAACAAGCATATCAGCAACGTAATCCCAATTTCTTTAGACAAACTGCACCATTTAAACAACATTTCGAAGAACTAACTAATTTAGAAACACATCAAGAAAATTCCGAGGTTTCCGAAAACTCTGAGTCGGAAACTTTAGATTTTGCACCAATTCCATGCTATTTTGATACAGAATCAAACCAATATTTGCCTATCCAACCAGAACTCACCTGGGAAGATGAAACTGAAAATAATTCAAATTTTCAGGAAGTCTCGAGACATCTAGAATCGACTTAAATCACATTGGTCGTCTTTCATCCCTCCCTTACTTATATCTTCAAAAATTAAACATTAAAATTCTCATAGACACTGGTGCCTCACATTCAATCATTTCACCTCGTTTTGCTAACTTACTTCCAGATTGCATATATGAACAGCCCTTTTCAGTAATTTCTTGCAACAGAGAAATTATAGAAAAATATAATTTTAGATACCCCCTCTTAAGTGAATTAGGTATTACAAATATTATAGACTTTCACGTCATTAACTGGCACGAACATTACGATGCTCTTATAGGCAGTGACATATTTCAACAAATGCAAGGTTCTATTGATTATTCTACAAATAAACTACGCCTGAAAAATAAGTTAATTCCATTTCATATTGCTATGACCAAACCACCACCTAAAATAACCCATTCATCTGATAAATTAAAAATTCCTGTCAATCAGAATTTTGGAACTGGACTTCTACCTTCATTTGAATTACATAATTACATATTTCCAGATTGTTTAGTCCACATAGAAAATGGATATTGCGAGATACCTAATCCCTTTGACGAACCGATTGTCACAGAATTCAAAGCAAGGTATAATGTAATCCCTTCAGAATGTTTTAATATTCAAACAAATTTTACAAATATTAAGAATCCCCATGTAATTGAATCTCTTAGATTAAGCCACCTGAATTCTGAAGAAAAAGAGGCAGTCATCAAAATTTGTAAAGAATTTTCACCAATCATGTACACTGATAAATCTGACTTGTCTTTCACTAGCCATGTCAAGCATCATATCCGTACCAAAGATGACAAACCAATCTATGTAAAATCATTTCGACACCCTCCATCTATGTTACCAGAGATAAATAAACAAATTCAAAAACTTCTTGATAATAAAATTATAAGACCTTCTATCTCTCCTTTTTCCGCACCAGTCTGGATAGTTTCGAAAAAACTAGATGCCTCCGGAGAAAAAAAATTTAGAATGGTAATCGATTACAGAAAATTAAATGAAAATACAATTGAGGATAAATTTCCATTACCTAAAATAGAAGAAATTCTGGATAACCTAGGAAAATGTCAATATTTCACTGTCTTAGATTTAGCCCAAGGTTTTCATCAAATTGAAATGGACCCCAAATCTATTGAGAAAACAGCTTTCACTGTTAACAACGGTCATTATGAATATCTAAGAATGCCGTTTGGTCTCAAAAATGCCCCCGCCACATTCCAAAGGATGGTGGATGAAATTTTAGGAAAATATCTTTTTAAATTCTGTTTTGTTTACATGGACGATGTTATTATTTTTTCTAAATCACTTTACGATCATATCCTTCATATTAGAACCATCTTTTAAAAATTAAAGGAAGTCAATCTAAAAGTCCACTTAGATAAAACCGAATTTTTGTGTAAAGAAGTTCCATTTTTGGGCCATGTAATAACCCCAGAAGGTATAAAACCAAATCCATCTAAAATAGAGTGCATTAAAAAAATACCCTATTCCAAAAACTCAAAAAGAAATAAAAGCATTCCTTGGTCTCGTTGGATATTATAGAAAATTCATTAAAAATTTTGCGAAAATTGTTCAACCCTTAAACAAATGCCTACGTAAAAACACTAAATTAAATCCCACAGATCCAGATTATGTTAACGCTTTCGAGAAATGTAAAGAACTAATGACAAACTCGCCAGTTCTAGCTTACCCGGTTTTTTCAAAACCATTTAACCTTACCACAGATGCTTCTAATGTAGCCATAGGATCCGTCTTATCTCAAAATGATCACCCTATAGCTTTTTATTCTCGAACTCTTAATTCAGCCGAACGAAATTACTCTACCATTGAAAAAGAATTTCTTTCTATCGTAGAAGCAACTAAGCACTTTAGACCCTACCTATACGGACAAAAATTTCTAATCGAAACTGATCACAATCCTCTTGTATGGTACACATCTCTTAAAGAACCCAATTCAAGATTAACCAGATGGAAACTCAAACTTGAAGAATTTAATTTCGATATTAGGTATAAGAAAGGCAAAGAAAATAAAGTTGCCGATGCACTATCACGAATCCAAATTAACGCATTAGAAGCTGAATCAAATATTGCTAATAATGACACAAATGACACACCAAACATCGAAGACTTTGAAAATGATACCGTACATAGTGACAGTGGTGCATTAAATGTCAATCTGTCTATTTCGGAATTGCCTATTAATTACAGTAACCAACGTATAGTCATTAAAATTGGTCAAAATTATCACGTTTTCTCTAGCCACCCTTTCGAAAAGAACCATAAAGTAATAACAGTTAACAAAGATTCTTTAAATGCACACTTTATGAGAATCCTAACGGAACATTTAACTGACAATAAAACCTTTTGTTTATTTATCCGTGATGAAACTCTAAAAACTGAGTTTATTAAATTTTTACAGGAAAATGGCAATAGCAAAATACGCATAAAATTTTCAACAATATTATTACCTGACATTGTTCTCAAAACGCAACACAAAGAAATTATTTCACAGTATCATTCACAAAATCATAATGGTATAATCGAAACCTATAATCATCTTAAAACAAAATATTATTGGCCCCGATTAAGAGAGTCCATCCAAGATTACATAAATAAATGCGAATTATGTTTAATAAATAAATACGACCGAAATCCTTACAAATTAAATTTTCAAGGACCTTTAATAGCCCCTAATCCATTTGAAACGCTGTATATCGATCTTTATAAATTTAGTAATCAACTATTTATCACTATCATAGACTCATTTTCTAAATTTGCACAAGCTTATGCCATATCAGATAAAAATGCCATAACAATCTTAAATAAACTTCGTCATTTCTTTTCTGAACATGGTTACCCAAGAAAAGTAGTCTTTGACAATGGAAAAGAATTTAACAATAATATAATGAAAGAATTCTGTTCTCTTTTTAACATAGACACTCATTTTACTACCCCTTGTAACTCTACTTCAAATAGTATCGTAGAAAGGCTACACTCCACATTAACAGAAAAATTAAGGATTCAAAATCAAAATACCCCTAATGAATCCTTAGCTCAACTTATGATTACTGTAATCTTAAATTATAATTATAGCATCCACTCCACAACTGGTTATCCACCATTTGCTATCATAAACTCACCTTGTTTCTTTGAACCAGAAATTAGTGAAATGACAGTTTACGAAGAATATAATCAAAAACGCAAAAATGAGATTTTACCTTTTTATGAACAAATTTATCAAAAAACATTACAAAATCAACAAAAAAGGACACAAAACCAAAATCCTGTATCACCCGATTCAATGCCATCCACTTCAAATAACCAGATAGTTTTTATACGCGACAAACAAATTAATACTAAGAACAAACCACTTTACAAAAAGCAAACCATAAAAGGACAAAAAGGACCAATATTAACAGTAGGAACCAAACAAAATAGAAATACTAATACACATATAAGACATATAAAGAGATTAAGAAAGAATCTTTCTGTTCAGATTCCTACTTCTTCAGACTGTTCAAACTCTGGAAATAACACCAATTAACGCAACTACATACTTAGAAACGCTATCTAACCAAACCTACATACAAGACCACCTTCATTCTACCTATGTAAATTTTAACTTATTCCAAACTTTTGAAACATCGCAAATTTTAAATCAATCATTTAGTATTATAAATAGATCAAAAAACTTTTATGTAAAACAACAGATTTTTGCAACAAACGAATTAATATCAAATTGTTTTGCTACATATCATAAATTAATTCCTAAGCGTGAAAAACGCGGCTTAGCAAATTTCTTGGGTACAGGAATAAAATTCGTAACAGGAAATCTTGACGAGCAAGATCTACAAGAAATAAATAAACACTTCGACATATTGACACGAAATCAAAATAAATTAACATCTCGATTAAATGATTATAGTTCATTAGCCGAACACATTTCAAACAAATACAATGATCTTATAAATAATATCAATTTTCATTCAGGCGAACTACAAAGAGTTCTTACCGAAAGATATAATGAAACTGATAAAACATGGAATATTTTGAGTATTAATTTACAAGTACAAAGAATTAAAAACTACCTAGAAATGTTAGAAAGAACAATATCATTTTCCCAGACCGAAACATCAAATTTAGAAATTTTGGATCCGACTGAAATTAAATTACTTTGGGAATACTTACGAACACACTATCCTAAATCCTTTTTATGGCCATTAGGACAGCCTTTAGAGTTAGTACAATTATGTAAAACCGCAATTCTTATCAAAGATAATGTATTAGTTTTAGTTATAAGAATTCCAATTTTTAGGGATTACACTTGTAAAATGTCAATTGTTTATCCGATTCCTTATGATAATTTATTAATGACAATACCTTCAAGTTATGTCTGTAATTCAGATTGGTTTAAAACGTGTAAAAATAATAATCATAAATGGTATTGCTATAATCAAATTAATAACTTTAATATTACTCAACATGAAATTTCTAATTCCTATAATTATGTCATACAAACGGAGAATAAACAAATTATTTATTGCACTTCAAAAACTAACCCTATCTTAGAGTTGTGTCAAAAGATAGTACGTAAAGACGTGAAAAACTGTAACATTGTTAAATCAAATTGTACAGTATTTCTTAATCAAAACAGATATGAAACAAAAATTAATACTATTGAACATTATCATCTTGAACTAAAACCTTTTAGAAGCACTTCAAAAATAAATTTGAATTTAAATCATGTATTGCAGCCAGAAAAAATTAATGAAAATCTTTTTCAACCATTAGAATTAGAAACCTACAGTTTTCAGAAAAATGGGCATAATTATTTATTGTTTTTTATTCTCCTTTGATTATCGTTACTATAGTTTATATTTTTCAAAAATATTTTAGAAATAAGGTAATATCTAGAAATACTATTAAAAGATGGTTAGAAGAAGATAAACAATTAGATGAAGATATAGAATTACAAGAGAAATCGTGAGGACACGATTCTTTTTAAGGAAGGAGGAGTAATGTACTTCTATACATCCACCTTATTCTGTGTTAAAAAAATAATAATAATTAGTATTTAAAAGAACATTAAGAAAATCAATAACAATTATGAAATTGTTATTGATAAGTAAATTGCTTTTAAACTTTGGAATGCAAACATCATTAGTTTAATATCTTAATAAGATGTTTTTAACATTATAATTAAGAACCAAATATCATTATGTACATCATTAGTTTAATATCTTAATAAGTTGTTTTTAACATTATATCATTATGTTATCATTTAAGTGAAAGGTCAGCATATAAAAGCACATTTCATAATCAGATAGGGCATTCAAGTTCTAGCTATAGCAGTAGTAGCATAGTAGTAGTAATAAGTTTTACTAAATAAAGAAAATTAGTTTTTAAAAAGCCGTCTGTGAATTATTGGAACTTAACTTATATGTTCCTTTCTAATGAAATCGTTTGGAAGAAGACATCAATAAAAAGCAAGTAAAATAGTAAGCTGATGACTAATTAGTGCAGTGCCTCATTTTGGGAATCAACATCAATAAAAAAATTAAAGGAAGTGCGTGCCACTGTATGTACCCCTCTACTCTCTTCCCGCCCATCAAGGTTTTGATGACGCGGTGTCACTTTAATACAACATCAACTATAAACTTAATTTAATATTAACTTGCGAGGATTGCGAATAAACCTTGATAAACCGTCTTACTAAATGAGCTAAAGCCAAGATGGGGCAGGTGACTGCCCCACCCTGACTACGCTCATGTTACGGTTAACTAGAATTGTGTTCATTCATGGAAATGGCAAAATCAGTTTTTATGACAAAATTTAAAATTATATTAAATGGAATAGAAAACACCTACCACCCAATTATTGATGTCTAAAATGGGAATACTGTCCAACCATTGCGCCACAGCTTCGAGAAGTTGATAATTGTTGAAACCTAGCGTGATTCCTCCTTTGACAAAACTCAGGAAATTGAAGGAAAAATGTGCACCCAAGTGTTGAGAATTACCATAGTAGTAAAAAGTTTTGTTAAGGTCACTGTAGACTTCCGTCATCATAATCCTAAAAGTTATAACCATCAATGCGTTAAACTGGGAATTAGAACTCTTGTTCATAGTTCATAAGATGTATGGCAATAGTAAAGTATGTGACAGGAGTTACCCGAAAAAATAAAAAGCCTTGTAAGATTAACTCTACAGGGTATCTCATTGTATTTTTTCCCACCCTTTTACACCATTAATAATTGATATAGGAATATACAAGAAATTGTGTTCGAATTCGCGAAATTTTTACTTTTAAATTGCATCTTAACTTTATTCCTGATGCTTACCATATTTGACAGGCCCTCAAATTTATAGTTTTTGTAAATTGGATGCTCCTTATATTATTTAATTAATAGATTAGGCTTGGAACATATATTTCCAAAAATACCCGATATGCCGTAGTTTAGAGCCATAGTTTCTGAGATATTAGCAATTATAACAGTACCGCTCTTGTGTTAATTTTAGTATCCTTATTCCAAATTATGTTAGTCCCCATGTATCAACAGTGACTTTGTTGTCGTTACCGGTTGTCATTTTGAGCGTCATTTAAAAAAAAATAGTTGTCATTGTCACTGTTTATTTACACATGGGGCTAACATAGTTCGAAATAAGGACACTGAAATTAACACAAAAGTGGTAATGTTATTTTTTTATCATTTAAAAATTTATCGCTAATATTTCACAAACTATTTATCAAAACTGCGACATATGGGGTATTTTTGGAAAGTACAGGGTGTCCCATATTGGGCACTTTTGGGGGGTTTAAGGTACTTCTAGGGAAGACAGAGAAAAACTGACCACGCATTACAAGGCTCAAATTTCAAGAGAAGACTTATAGTGAAAACCGCATTTTGAAATATCGTCTCGTCTTTGAGCTACGGGGGCTTGTTGAAAAGTCTGCATTTCGTAGGGGGGTCTATAACTTCGTTATTATTGGAAATATTGATTTAGAGTAAATTGCAATTTTATAGACTTTGTCACGAGGAATTCAACCGCTAAATTAAATTTTAACTGTCACTTTTAGTTTTTGAGATATGACCTAAAGTTGCATTTTTTCTTATGGAATGGCCTATATTTTAATTAATTTTCGAATTCGTGATTGAATTCTTTTCAAAATGATGTATCATACGTCATAGTTTGATTGAGCGGTTTCGGAGATAACTAAAGTTTTTTATTTTTGTCTAGTGTGCGTTGAATGACGTCATGCGCCATTGACGTGAAAGCCTTGCGGTCAAATCCTACTTCAATGCTCCTATAGTTTTGTTGTCTTATACTATGCAAATCAAGTTGGCCTTGCGTCTTGGCGTTTTGTCATTGTTTTCAATTGTTTAAACAATTTGTCATTACGCTTTGATATGAAATTATTTTGCACAACAGCGTTTTAATTTTATTTTGAAATATGTATAATTTTTTAAAACTTTTTATAACTAGGCATTGAGGGCCGTCAGCTGAATTATAATTTTTCCAAACCAGCCTTACTATATTTGTGACTGTGTAAAATAATAAAAATACTGGAGTGCCTTCACCTGCCTCAGCAGGAAATCATAGCGCACTAGAAATAAGTGAAAAAGCTGAATATCTCCTAAACCGCTCAATCAAACTATGACATACATCATTTTGAAAAGAATTCAATGGCGAATTCGAAAATTAATTAAAATATAGGCCATTCCATAAGAAAAAATAAAACTTTATGTCATATCTCAAAAACTAAAAGTGACAGTAAAAATTTAATTTGGTAAGTGAATTCCTCGTGACAAAGTCTATAAAACTGCAATTTACTCTAAATCAAAATTTCCACTAATAACGAAGTTATAGAACCCCTTCAAAAATGCAGACTTTTCAAAAAGCCCCCCTAGCTCAAAGACTAAAAGTGCCCAATTTGGGACACCCTGTATATTCCAAGCCTAATCTTTTAATTAAGTAATATAAGGAGCATCCAATTTACAAAACTATAAATTTGAGCGCCTGTCAAATACGTTAAGCATCAGGAATAAAGTCAAGATGCAATTTAAAAGTAAAAATTTCGCGAATTCGAACATAATTTTTTTTATATTCCTATATCAATTATTAATGGTTTAAAATGGTGGGAAAAAATATAATGAGACACTTTGTATGTACATGTACATGGTACAGTCAGAGAGTTTTTCAACTGCCGGTGTATTTGTTTCCGTCAAAATGTATCATTTTAAAATGTAAGAAAAAATAGTTTTTAAATACGTACTGATACAAACAGAGGTAAGGTTCACTATTTTCTTGGTTTGGTACAAACTGGTTTTCCAAATTTGAAATAGGAATATTTTTTATTTTTGTGTGCGGCAATTTTAAAGATTTTCTTACTGTACAAGCACACAGTGGCGGCGCGTGGTAAAAAGCTTTGGGGGTGCACACCAAAAAAAAATAAAAAAATGCGGCGCAGGCATAAATTTTTTTTGAGTGCCACGCTAACTTTTTGGCCATCGAGTGGGTCGTCATATCATATAATTAAAAAAATTAGATATTTCGTTAGAGAATAATTACCTACCTATTATTATTGTAATTATAAATAAATAATAAATATATCATACCTAGTTAACATATATTTTCTCTTCTAATGGCAAAGATGAAAATTTAATTGCCTTTAAATATTCCACGCTAATGCTATCAGAATTAGAAACTTCCGCCATTGTCGTAAATACCAAATCGTCGAAATCAAAACAAACCGCCAGTGCCCGACCGATAATAGGAAGTTGTCTAAGCGCGTACTACTGAAAAGTGCGCGTGAACTGGTCTAAAATGCAACGCGTACCGTGGACGCGGGAGACATCACGGGGGTGCGGGTGGCATCGAGGCTAGTTTTTGTATAGGCGCGGTGCCAAAGGAAGGTGCAGATTCTATGTACTGTAAAATTCTATTGGGACATGTCGTCCTCTCTTTCTATATTTCGTAATTAGCATGCGACATGACATTCACGGTGCATAGAATTTGGTTCCAGTAAATTACCGTAAAGAATTAGATTCGAGCTTGGTTTGAACACGAATACAAACACATACATACCGGGTATTAATTCCTAGATAATACTCCAGTCTTTAGTGAATTCCTTTTGGGGTAATTATTAATTAAATTAAGGAATGATCAAAGTTTAATATTTTTTAAAGTATAATTTGGGAGTGCACGTGCACATGTGCACTTATGGAGAAACCGCCACTGTAAGCACAGTCAAAATTTCGAAAGCTCAAAAAACAGAACGCAGTTTTTATGATTTTAAACGTTACTATTGTACAACGATGTGAATATTTAGTTCGTGGTCAAAGTTACTTTTATTTTTAAGATTTTATTTATTCGTTGCTTACTTTTAAAACAATTTATGCCCTTTCTTTTTCGGTTAAATAAGGTTTGTATGCTGCCTGTTAAAACTTTAAAACCTTCATAATTTAGGTTCATCACAAAACACCCGGTGACTTAAAATTTTGTGACATATTACCAAACAATCTAGCGTTGTTTAAAAAATCTTCCACAACTAAGCCACCGGATACCATAGGCCCCCACTAAGCACAAAATCGTAAAAAACATTAAATAAATGTTGAAAAAAAAATGTTTTTTTTCTAACACAAATTTGTGTTAAAATTAAGTCAACTTTTGACATTAAAAAAACATGTAGAAAATCCTAACGAAAATTTAATGTAAAAGCATTACCAAAAATATATTTCTTAATAACGTTAAGAAACCAGCAATAAAAAAACCATAATTTCACTAACATTAAAAATAATACCATTTTATTTTTATAATGTTTTTCCTAGATCTCACTTCTAACGTTGAATTTAAGATATATGTAGCTAATAAATGTTTTGTTTTTTAAACATTAAAAAAATATGTACTATAGAGAGTGCGATGGCAGCGCCCTCTATACTATAGCAGGCCCACTACCTGAACATCGCCATTAGTTGCGTCTCGCTGCGAGTTGATACGAGTCAGTAGCAAAGACGCTTTTTGTAATTTTGGTTAAAATATTTGCATTTTGCAGAAACAAACATGGCAAATTTAAAGCACAATTATTAATATTGAAAGAGAATACATATTTGGATCGGAATATTACTCCAGTTGTGTGGGAAAGATGGTATAGTTAAAGAACAACAAATGTGTGTGCGGTGATCTAAATGAAGCACCTCAAAATCAGGTAAGAAAAAGTAAACAAAAGAAAAAAAATGGTTTTGTATGAAATATCGCATACCTATAGGTAATCAGACAGGGAATGCGACAATTCACCGTGGACGATTAGCCGCCGGACCTTAAGCCGCGTATTCATTTGAGGCAGAATTATATAATAATAATAAATCGTCTTTATTGATAAATAAATGTTACATAGGCGAGGTTTAGCAAACTGCTACTTCGCAAGCCTCGCAGCGGGACCAAACGAATGCTTCGTTTGCATTCATGCTAAAGTGAATACGCGCCTTGAAATTGTTTGCCTTGTTTTCACTTGAGCTCGAATTGTTTGGCCTCGTAGCGAGGCACTTACTACAAAATTATTGTTTACATAGAATTTTAAAAAATTTTTTCAGTCACGAAAACCTCAACGGACCTACCTTATCTGTAGAGATATTTGAAAAAAATATATTTTTTCATTGTTAAAAAAACATTTATTTTTCACTGTTAAAAATCAATATTTTTTTAACGTTCGAAAAACACTTTAAAAAAACGTTATAAAAACATAAGATTATTTTTCTAACGTCACGTCAGAAAACGGGTTATTAAGCTTCTTTTTCACTATGAATATGACGTTAGAACTAACATCCAACCTAACGTTATGTTTTTAACTTATACATTATTTTGACGTTACTAAAATGTTTTTGTGTTTAGTGGGCCTCTATACTAAGGGTAACTCCGATAGTTTATTCACTTCGCAAAAAATATTATCTTCCAAATCTTCGCGAATTTCAAATCTGCTTTTTAAAAAGTTTTGTATTTAACTAGGGTAAAGTAAGGACACTCATCGTAAAGGCAAGCCTTATGCTTGACGATAAGTGAACTTAGGGTAAATTGGGTTCAACATCGGCAATAAGCTAACACAATTATTTGAAGTCTATGAAAATTTATTTCTTATCTACTTTTCGCTTTTAATAAAATTTACCTGTCATATGTGCCATTTTTCCTGTTAAATACATCTAGAACTTCTTCTCTCCATTGATAGATCATTTCAATGGTTTCGTCCAAATCGAGAGTGTAGGTATGGTTCAGGTAATCATGGTCGTTAGGATCGATTCCTTGAAAATCTATAACAAAATTACCCATTTTTACGCTGTTGTAAAATAAAAGTTGTTACATCATATCTCCTGGGAAACAGGAACGGGTTGCAGATAGACCAGAGAATTCGTAGACCGTCCAAAAGCGACCAGAATTAGATGGATGCTGGGACGGACACGAAAAGACCTCGGACTGCTGATAGGTACTCTAACCGGACATAACCGGTTGAGGAGGCACATGACACGTATAGGAGTCGAGAATGACCCTACCTGCCCAGCCTGTGGACAGGAAGAAGAGACATCAAGACACGTCGTGGCAGAATGCGAGGCCTACGTAAGGATGAGACAACAGGCACTCGGAGCGCCAACTCTGAGCGAGGAAGAACTGCACATCCTCAAATGGGCAGACTTACTGGACTTTGTAAAGAGAACAGGAAGGCCCAATGAGTTACCCGACCATCAAAGGGAAGTGCAGAGAGTGGGTTAAGGGACAGACTTGGGGCATGGCAAAAAGGGCCTACTCTGGCCTACTTGTCAGACCTGCGGGTCAACCCCCCCACTACTTCTACTACTACTACTATCTAAAAGTTAAGCCGGCACATTAAGTAACAGGTTCTAAATTCTAAAATCCAAAATTTAAGAAGCCGCAGAAATTACTATTAAGTAAAGGAGCATGAACATTGTTAATGAAGCACGCTATATTAACGTTTTTAGTTTATAATTTGTCACATATTTTTATTGAAAATGTTTAAAAATAATACATAAATTGCTTGTATACCGTGAGTTGGTAGCAAAAGTAATGTTCGTATTAAATGATTGATAATTGATTCTTGTGGTAAATTGAGAGTAGAACAGTATTAAGTATTAACCTTAACGAAAAACATGAATTCTTCATTCTTTCTGGGATGATACTATTATACATCCCCTAATTTTTTATTTTCCTAATATTTACTAAAATAAAACTAAAATAAATTGCTATTTGTAATGTAAGTGTAATTAAAAATAATTATATAATAAAAAAGTATTAATTGGTGCAAGCAGACTTCCTTTATAAACAACAAGTGAAATTAAAGAAAGAAAAATAACAAAAAAAAGTTTTCTGCCTCGGCCGGGGATCAAACCTATCAATGGTATCTAGGCAAACATTCTTACCACTGAACTACCGAAGCCATACATAAATTTTTCGAAAAACTTCCATATATGTAGGCTGCGGTGTCTCAATACAAGAACGAGAAACTCTCAGGGTATTAACTCGACCAAGTCATCCAACTAATCTCTTTTTAATTCTTCTTTCCCACCGTCAAAGGTATGATAACTCAAAATTAGACGTAAAGAATCAACGTCTGAAAGCATGAGATCAACTTTTCGTGTGTTAAAATCTCTGATCGCAAAATGGTCGATTGCCAATATAATTATCAAATACCAAATCGCAAATAATGCAAGGACCTAAAACTATTCGGGGGTTCGATCCCCGGCCGAAGCAAACTTTTTTCTTATTTTTTTTTCTTTAATTTCACTTGTTGTTTATAGTTTTAGGTCTATGCATTATTTGCAATTTGATATTTGAGAGACTTCTTTTAATATATTATTTTTTTTTAATAAAGGATACTGTTAATTAAAACTTACTGGAAACTGGTTCATCTCTAAATTGCGAATCTTCGATCAAAGTTGGCACGGCATCCATTCTAAAACCATCGGCGCCAAACTCCAACCAATATCTAAATACAAAATATACAAAATCTTACTTAAAAAAAAAATTACGAGACTATTTAAAGCCGGTCACAGACACAGGGAGATGTCCGCGTGCATCTCTGCGCGTTCCTCAACGGGCATTCATGTACGCCTGTCTGTGGGGAAAATTTGCACGCGCGCGCAAGAAAAAGTTGCTCAATCATGTTTCCTAAAATTTCTTGAAAACATCAACGCGCAAGCATAAACATAGATAAAGGATTTGCGGCGCGGTTCAGTGAGTTTTTATTAGATAGGCAACTCCGGCTGTTTGACAGGTCGTTAGCTCTGTGGCGCCCACTGCAGAGCTTAGTGACGAACTAAAAGTTAAGGCGAGAAATTTGAATCGCTTTTTATAATAAATTTTCTTTAATTTTAAATTTTTTTGAAATGTTTAATTAGTCAATATTTTATAAAGACATAAAGTGTCTTTATAAGATATAAACAGATTGAAAATGATATATAAAGTGCAATAAATAAAACATTTTTTAAATGAGTTTTTATTATTATAAAAGAAGCTACAAATTAACGACTAACTGTTGATGAAATAATACATAGTCTAATTGATTGGTAAAATAAAATATAATGAAAAACCAAACACTATCTAGCATATTTAAATTTGCTTTTAACATTTCTGGTGAGTGATGAGTGAATGAGTGTAAATGTCTACTTTTTAACAGCTTGACGAAAATCTGATATGATTGAAAAGTACCTTCTCGTCTTGGTTGTAAGTTGTGTAGGGTATGTTTCAAAGTAGTATATACGTAGCTTTTCAGTGGTCGCACAAAGCATCCAAAAGCTGAAAACAATAAAAAAATCAACTTATAACCACATTAATCATAGGTACTAGATTATGGAAAGATAAAGATTTAAAATTAAGGAATAAATTTATTCAAAGTACATTACGCTGCTGGGTAATCCCTCGTTTACCCATCAATTAAGCACAAATTTAGTGTTAATTTTGTATGTGTCTCTCTTTTACTTAATATCAAAAGAAAGGGATAGACATAAAAATAACACTAAATTCGTGCTTAATTGATGGGCAAATAAGGCACCTATCAGGCATTGGAAACCTGTATTCTAAGTAAGCGATAAGAAGTTAAAAAGACACTACCAATACAAATTTTATCAAATGCCAATCTAACCTCAAATGAGAAAATAAGAAAACTTACCTTAAAATGTCTCGGAAAACTATGCATTTTATACTCGTCTGAACTTTAGACACTTCACCCAGAAAAACAACTAGAAATGCTTATTCTTTTATATTTAAAATTGCAAAAGTTACAAATTTAACAAAATTTAATTTTAATGCATCACAGCAGCAAAGATTACCTACATAAGCCAAAAAGATAGATTTAAAATGAACCCGAAATAAAATGCGGTGGAAGAGGTTTTTCTACCTGAAAAAAAGGGGGACGAAAAATCCAAACCACAGAAAATTCTCAAAAAAAATAGAATAAGGAACAAACGCGCGACCGCCGCGCCTCTTTTGAGCTTAGTGAGAACTTTAACCTAACGACCTGTCAATTTGTATTGAGTTTCCTAGGCATGAGCATAAACGCGCGTCGATGAATGCAAGTGTGTGGCGAGAATTCATGCTTGCAGAGAGATATCAGCCAGTGTTGTGCTTGGCATTTCTTAAATAATTTCGCCAGTCATCTACTTCCAATGGGAATTCTTCTAATAAATTTATATGGGAAAAGCGATTTCTTTTTAAAAGCCATTCCTTAACCCATTTGGTCTTCGGTTTTCTTTTTTTTAGACGAAAATGTATTTTTTTTTAAATACGCGTACGCCACTGCCAAAAGATAGAACTCTTGTTCACTACTTGAAGCCATTTTTACAACTAGGGAAATACACAAACATGTCTCTCTGTGTAGGTTGGCATCAGGCACGTTATGTTCTAAGGGCACGTTCGTTCAATGAACGGGCATTTTGGAACGCGCGTACTTGACCGCGAACATGTATCTGTGTCTGTGGCCGGCTATGACTAAAATCACGGATCACCTAACAAAAGGTGATCCGTGCTAAAATCATAGAGAAATTGTCTCTGACTAAGGGCCGGTTTATCAATGGAGGGTTACCCCGGGTTACCCCTCGAGTTAGAGATAGCCCTGGGTTAATGTTGTCAAAAGTGTTTATCCATCCAAGGTTAAATGCAAACTCGAGGGTTAACACTAGGCTAACTTGACCCGCGCTCGAACGGCTGGGTAGCGTATTTAGCTCTGGGTTAACGTCAAAATTTCCAATTATTTTGAAGTGTTTTTTTTTATTTTGGTTGATTTTTCTCAAAAGCATAACATTTAACTTGTGTACTTCAATTTTTGTGTTAAATAGGATGCTCCGAAATTTTTAAAACACCAGCGGTGATACTTTTTATGGTGTGAGGCTGAGATGATGGAATTTCCCACAGACATGGAGATTTTTGCAATGGGAGCAGTCTACCAAGCAAACCAAAAATAAATATTCTTTTTTCTATGAGCAAGATCATGTTTAATAGAAAAGCACCCAATAAATATCCTACCTGCCAACAGAGCTATACCTAATATGTGTAGGTACGGAGCCACAATATAGACCCACTGGCGGTCGCAGCGGAAGGGCTGCAATTAAGGCCCACTCACATATGAATCTTCATCAATATGTGTACCAGTTTTATTATTATTACTAATTTATGTATATAATTTTAAAACTTTTAATATGAATTTAAAAATGCAAAATAAAAAGTGAATGTATATTTCAAACACTGTTTTTTAAATTTTTATTTGGCGGTTCCTGAAAAATGACTATTAAGTTCTTTTGTTGTACACAACAGTATTTTGGGAATCAGAAATAAACAACAATGTATTGTACGTAACATCAAAATAAAATACTTAAATTATTGCAACATGCTAGAGCACTTTTATTATTAAAAAAAATATGTTACAGAATAAATATTATATCACACTAAGGTTTTTAAACACTTTCTCGTCACCCAGGAAGCCTCGGCTTGCTCTGCACAGGGGGGTGCTTGTAAATCAGTCATTCCGGGATAACAGGTTGATGTGTCAGAAATCAGTACCATTACTTCTTGTTGATGTGCCTTATTGATATTTCTTTATTAAAATGTAGAAGTCTGTTGGTTTCCTTGTAAAGACATGACCTGTAACAAAAATAAAATAGGTGTAGTAGTTTAAAAATAAACTTAAAAAATGCAGAATTATGATCCAATCCAAAGATATTAATCCATTTGCTTTTAAGTTATTTTATCTCTTAAATTATTTAGCTTTAATAGGTAAATAGGTACCTATAGATGCATTTTTATTTTAGACTATAATTAGACTATAATTAGTAGTACAGTACAACAGAAACAATTTACAAAGTTGGAACTATCTACATGCTAATTTTTATGTAGCTAAATTATTTTCATCATACATATAGTAGGTACTTACTGGCTAGAGTACAATAACTGAAGAAACTGAATAAGTTTTTCCAAGTAATATTTTTTAATAAAACACCCGACACCAACAATACAAAAAAACATATGATTATAGCCACAAAATGTCAAAAATTCCACAGACTATTAAATAAGAAGGGAAAACTTAGATGGTCGATTGTTATCAGCATTGCCGACCTACGAGTTTCGGAGCTCTGGGTTAAAATGGTGTGGATAAACACTTTTCTCTTTAACTCGAGGGTTACCCCAAGGTTATAGTTGGCCCTGGGCTAGCTAACACGACGAGATACCCCTCCATTGATAAACTGGACCTTAAACGTTTAGATTACCGCGTGAACGAGTAAGTAACATTTTATCAGGTACGCAACCATATTGGTTGATTGCGTTTGGTAGACTTGAGCCCCAGGGCTCATATAATACCTATCTAATATCAAAAAACTACTATAGTGTGAGATGGCTTGCTTAACACTTCTCAAGATGAAGAAAAAACTTCAATATGACAAACGGCTAGCAAATGAAAAAAATAATAATTTTACAAAAAAATCTCGCTGCAAAAAAAAACTGTAAAAAACGATTTTTTTTTAAATAAGATTTTTTTGTAAAAAATTGTGCTTCAAAAGTCAATTTCTGCAATATTAAAAAAGTAAAGGAAATTGATAAAAATTGCGCCACAGGTAGACAGAAACTTTAGAAAAATTCGATAAATTATGCTGCAAAAAAAAATAAAGCAAAAATAAGACCGCAGTCGAAAAAAATGAGTACTATTCATCAGAAGCGCCGCAGAAAGCAATATCTGCAATATTAAACCAGTAGGCACTGGAAAATTGGCAAGCAGTAAAAATGAAAAAAAGGCCGCAAATAAAAAAAAAATTAAATTAAAAAACTTAAAGCTCCAGACCAAACATTTTCATAAATAGAGAATTATTGAAATAAAGCCAGGCTATAATAGTGCCAGGCACAATTTCGACACCTTCGCATTGTAATATCAGCTGTGATCTTTCAACACACTGCCTTTGTTTACTATATGAACCGGAATAAATAGTGCTTTCTTTTATTAATTAAAAATAAACGACGAAAGTTTTAAATTCGACTTTAGTATGTCAATTTTCAAGGATTGACTGTCAGTTTTCAATGTGAATGTGTCAAAATAGTGCCTGGCACAATTATAGCCTGGCTGTATTTCAATAATTCTCTAATAAATCGATCCATAACGGATCTGATACCTTCCTAACCTCAGCGGCGTAGTGAGGGCAGGGCGACCGGGGCACCTGCCTTAGGCGCCAAAGTCAGGGGGCGCCGCAAGGCGCCTCATACATTGATTTTAAAACATGTTTGTGGGGGGGGGCGCCAAACTTTAACCTTGCCCCGGGCGTATGAAACCCTCACTACGCCGCTGCTAACCCATTAGCACACTCCAAGTAAATTCCATGCTATATGAACCTTAAAAACAGTTTTTTGTAAATATCTCTGAAACGAAAGCTCCTACCAAGTTTTTTGTTATAACATAAATGTTTGGACAAAATGTGCGCTACAATATTCCGAAAACCGCATATTGATGCGACGCTCCGTATAAAAGTTAGCATATTTTAAACTTTTTAACTGTCAAATAACTGTCATTAGCATTGATGAATTTCGACCAAAATCTAATCAGCTCGTTACAGTATCGAATACTATTTCTCCTTAAAATTTCATGAAAATCGGTTAGGCAGTTTAGGAGCTATCGAGTTACATATACACAAACACACACACACACACATAGAGACAGACCACGACGATACTGCTAGGATAGGTCAAAATACCCTGGTCATATTCTTATTACCTATTAACCGATAAAAACCGTAAGCGTTCCCAACCGCGGATTCTGTGCGTGTTTAGACAAGCATTGTTGAAGCGAATTTTGTTTTTCGTTTGCCTGTGTCGACTCGATATGCCGCGGGGTGAAGGCGTCCGTTGGTTGTCATGACACAGTCGCATGCTTTCGCGGGAATCAGGTGTTGAACCTGCTTACATTATTGAAATAGTAGATAGTTTTCGTCGTGTCCAAACTGGCCGATGACTATCGCTATTCCGTAGAACGCCATAAACAGACGGTTAACATAAGAATTGTTTTTTGTGTTTGAGCGAGCTTCTATTACATTCTTTCCAATCGCCTGACGCTGGCTGCACAGGTCACTGCTGTGTTGAGCGGAACCCATTTATTTGATAGCGGAATATGGGGGAATAAGAAACAGGAGTTTTCATATTTATGTTTTTTGTGAAATATATGACTTTCTATGTATTGTTTCCAATTTTACTTGTCATAAACAAGTAGTTTATAATGGAAATGTTTATTATTACCCATTGAGTTGTATAACGCCCTAAAAGGGCGTTAGAATAGAGACGGAAAGACAAGGCATTTTTTATTGACCCTATCCAATTTGGTTCCTATGGTCGGGTATTTCTTTTAAAATAAAAACAGAGATAGACATTATTGAACATGTGAAACGGACAAAGATAGGGTGATTTTGCATGCTAATAATACCCTAGATAATATAAGGGTACTTTTATCTCTTTCACACTGACGGCATAAGTGCGACAGAAAAGCAGCTGGCTACCTTTAATCCACCTGCCGTATTTTGAGTGATTCTACCTGTTAGTCCGTGTATACAGGGAAAACTGATAGACAATGTTGTCTAAGTACGGAAATGATTTTTTTTTGAATTTTGTGCGGGAATATTACAAAATCTTAAAACGTTTAAAAACAAGTTTAGAAGTAACTATTTGAGTTTAAACATGGTCCAAAATTGTTTTTTGTGCAAAAGAAGAAAAAAAATCCATAAAAAAACAACATTTCATGGGTAAGTCGTCTTGACGGATAGTTTTTCCTAAAACACGAGAAAGTTCAGTAGCGTCACGATAGATAGTTTTTTCTGCGACCGTGCGATTTTACCCTCACACATTTTGATTCAGAAAGTGTCACTTCCCCGCACTTTTTTTTGCATTGCATGAAAATTAACAAAAAGTATTTGATTTTCTTAAAAATGATTTCTTTTTAAATGCTTACATACCGATTTTTATCCAGTTGTTTTTGTTTTTTCGAACCAAACTTTTGACATGTCACGGTCGAGTTTCATACATCTTGATGAATTGTTACACACACTGATCTATGTTTTTATAAATTTCGATAAATTTAATGTTTTTTGCGGACTTTACAGTAATTTTAAGTTAAATTTTGGTCTTTCATCGCGAAAGTATATATTTATTATTATATGACCACCGCGACCGGTATACAGGCCGGTATCATATGTTTATGTCCTTCTAATGTCATTTGACTATCATGCTGCCTTACTTAATAAGGTCACTTAGTTTAATTAATAATTTTGTCCTACATAATATAAAAGAAGAATAGAAACCAACAAAAAAATTGTGACACTTCGATTACCCATTTTCTTTGATTGCGATGGATTAGGGTGACCAGATTACGGTTTATTAGGGTGCCCAGAGTGCGCAAAAAAAGATTTTGAAAAATTTCCCTAAAAAAATTGAAGACCAAACACTCACTCGCCACTCAATGTTTATGGTCGCATACACTAATCCTAACTCGATTTCCGACGATTATGGACAATGGTTACCCCCTGGACATAAACCTAACAACTTTTACTATATTTATTAACAATAGGTAGGTTAGGTTTGGTTAGGTTGGGTTAGGTTGGGTTAGGTTGGGTTAGGTTGGGTTAGGTTGGGTTAGGTTGGGTTAGGTTGGGTTAGGTTGGGTTAGGTTGGGTTAGGTTGGGTTAGGTTGGGTTAGGTTGGGTTAGGTTGGGTTAGGTTGGGTTAGGTTGGGTTAGGTTGGGTTAGGTTGGGTTAGGTTGGGTTAGGTTGGGTTAGGTTGGGTTAGGTTGGGTTAGGTTGGGTTAGGTTGGGTTAGGTTGGGTTAGGTTGGGTTAGGTTGGGTTAGGTTGGGCTGGGTTGGGTTAGGTTGGGTTAGGTTGGGTTAGGTTGGGTTAGGTTGGGTTAGGTTGGGTTAGGTTGGGTTAGGTTGGGTTAGGTTGGGTTAGGTTGGGTTAGGTTGGGTTAAGTTGGGTTAGGTTGGGTTAGGTTGGGTTAGGTTGGGTTAGGTTGGGTTAGGTTGGGTTAGGTTGGGTTAGGTTGGGTTAGGTTGGGTTAGGTTGGGTTAGGTTGGGTTAGGTTGGGTTAGGTTGGGTTATGTTGGGTTAGGTTGGGTTAGGTTGGGTTAGGTTGGGTTAGGTTGGGTTAGGTTGGGTTAGGTTGGGTTAGGTTGGGTTAGGTTGGGTTAGGTTGGGTTAGGTTGGGTTAGGTTGGGTTAGGTTGGGTTAGGTTGGGTTAGGTTGGGTTAGGTTGGGTTAGGTTGGGTTAGGTTGGGTTAGGTTGGGTTAGGTTGGGTTAGGTTGGGTTAGGTTGGGTTAGGTTGGGTTAGGTTGGGTTAGGTTGGGTTAGGTTGGGTTAGGTTGGGTTAGGTTGGGTTAGGTTGGGTTAGGTTGGGTTAGGTTGGGTTAGGTTGGGTTAGGTTGGGTTAGGTTGGGTTAGGTTGGGTTAGGTTGGGTTAGGTTGGGTTAGGTTGGGTTAGGTTGGGTTAGGTTGGGTTAGGTTGGGTTAGGTTGGGTTAGGTTGGGTTAGGTTGGGTTAGGTTGGGTTAGGTTGGGTTAGGTTGGGTTAGGTTGGGTTAGGTTGGGTTAGGTTGGGTTAGGTTGGGTTAGGTTGGGTTAGGTTGGGTTAGGCTGGGTTAGGTTGGGTTAGGTTGGGTTAGGTTGGGTTAGGTTGGGTTAGGTTGGGTTAGGTTGGTTCAGTTTGAGTATGTTCGGTTAGGTTCCGCTAGGATTGTTTAGGTTAGGTTTAGCTATATTCGGTTAGGTTCGGTTCAGTTTAAGCAAATCGAACCGAACCAAACCGAACCGTTAGATTCGGTTTGATTTGGTTCATTTCGATACGGATGGGTTCAGTTTGCTTTTGTTCAGTTAGACCTTCGATAAATTTAAAAAAAGTAAATAATTATTAATTTTTAGTGTTTTAAGGAATAAAAATTGATATAATGTTCAATTAAACTAATTTTTATTTGTAAAAATGTAGGAATCATAATTTTCTTGATTTTGTTTTGAATTTCATGCTTTTTTAAAAATTGTGCATTTTCATAAAAGGACCAAAAAAAGGGCCTGAGGGACTTCAGGGGGGCCAGGCCCCCCCTGGCCCCCCCCTAGCTACGCCAATGCAAGTTTTTGTTGACAGCTGATAGACGTCAGGGACCGTTTTGTTTCAGTTTGAAATGAGAAAATGCTTCTTTTGTAGCAATTTGTATGGGTTTTAATGGGGTTTTAAGAATGTTTCAATTTCAATTTTTTTAACAAAATCAACGATAGTCCGCAATTTTTTTTTTAGAAATCACTATAAAATGGTCTAAAATTATCATTTTTCAAAAAACTTCGTAGTTTTAAGAAAGGTGGTAAAACGTACTGGGCACCGCCAACTCGGCGCCACCAACTGGGCGGCAGGCCAACTGGGCGCCGGGCCAACTTGACGCCGAGCCAACTGGGCGCCGGACTAAAATATTTTTTCTTGATAAAATGTGCAGATGAAAAACATTACACACACAACTTAAAAAAATTAAAATGGCGCATCCAAAATGGCGGACTTTCTTATTTATGCATCGATATGTATCGAATATGGAACTTGGCGGTGTTTCAAGTCGCAGAACACTACACCTACCAAATTTCAACACTCGACTTAATAGATGTTGAAAGTTTTGTATAAATAACATATTTATTTTGTTTTTATCTGCACATTTTATCGAAAAAAAATAGTCCGGCGCTGAGTTGGCCCGGCGCCCATTAGGCCCGGCGTGGCGCCCTGTTGGCGGCGCCGAGTTGGCCCGGCGCCCGGTTGTCCCATTCCGAATTGAAATTTTTAGTTCCGAAATTTCATCTGACTCGAGCATAACTTGTAGTCCACCCAAGAAAAGAAGAGTTGAAGAAGACCCTTGTTCAAAGAAAGAAAATATTTTACCTGGAAGGTACAACATTTGTAAAGTTCTAAGATGAAAACAATAATTTTAATACATCCACTGCACTTAGCATGCTTAGAAATTCTTTTTACTCTTTTTTTTTTACTGAAGAGAATTTTGTAAACACACACAAGTAAGTATTCATGAATTATTTATTATTCAAACAGAAAATTGTTGATAAAAAAATTCTAGTGGAATTCAAAATTTTTATTTTGCGCCGCCACTGCCCTTTTTTATCCAAGACAAGCAAATAGAATATTTTTGCGATGTTGCATGTTTCCGGACTCACCAAACCGAAATTCTATTTTCATCCCTATTTTGCTCATTAAATTCTTACTTGTATTTGGTCAATTGCGATAAAAGCTTGATATAATGGCAATTTTGGCCCATGCCGGGTCTACCCGTAGGGTATAGAAGTCAATGTTATTACCCCTTCGTTTTGAATATCGTGGGGTAATAGGAAGCATCGTAATGAGGCGGCAATAAGAAATATATTCTTTTTTGTGGGATATTGATTTAAGTAACATTTTTAACATAAGAAAAAAATAAAAACAATACAGAAAATAAAGAAACACTTACATTTGACCACAAACAAAGTATTAAAAATGCAAATAATGTATTTCCTCCAGACAAAAAAAAATATTCCCCCATCTTCCCCTATTCAATAAACGCGTCTCTCTCTCTCTCTCTCTCTCTCTCTCTCTGTCTCGATAAGAAATAACCATCGACGTCGACTAAAACCGGTACCAAACAGGCTATTTCGAACTGTCAAATATTGTTAAAGTTATCGTTGTCGGCGAAGTTATCGGGCCTAAATTTGGCACGACCAAAAACTATCTAGTGAACGGTTACCAGCGGATTGTTTACATTCGGTTCTGATTCGGTTTCTAATTTAATTATTTTGCACAATGTTCCCTGTATACGATGCAGTGTTTGGTTTCGTAGAAAAACCGTTTTTGGTGTAAAACGACGATGACAAAAACAGTTTTGGAACTCTGAAAAGCCGTCCCCTATTTATATTGAACGTAAACAAACCGGCTAAGGCTAAAGACAAAAATGGAGGGAGGGAAATCACGAGTCGTTAAATACCGAGATGAATTCCAAGACGTGCGCAAGCGTTGATCTGTCACTTCTGCCAACCAATCAACTGAGAGATATTTCAATATGGTTTTGTACAGCAAAACTTTAATAATTCCCAGCTCTTTTTGATGAATATTCGTCGTTTTTGTGCTGTGAAAATGCCGGTGACGTGCACGTTGTCTGAAAAATTATTTAGTGCCCAATTTAATTTGAATAAACACTGTCATCGGGGTTCTACTGTATGTCTATGCTACGATAAACATTTTTTAAAATTTACCGCAGTTAAATATGTCAATACCCCCATGGCAAAACAAAATAAACGTGAAATGCATATAGAAGAAATACTGCATACACCTCAAAAAATATTAATCGGAGCACATAGATATTGTATATTTTTGAAATCAAAAAGAAAAGACGAATCTTGAAATGCAGTAATATGCAGGGTGTTCCCTCTCAAAAAATCGACTTCATTGTAACACCCTGTCCAAAATTCGTTGTTTTTTTGTGGTGTCGGGTATTTCTAGGAAAAAAACTGAGCCCCCTTTGCGACGCTCAAATTTTAAGAGAAGCCTAAAGGTGATAACCACATTTAGATATAGCAAGCCGTTTTTAAGGTACGGAGTGTTTTTGTCTGCATTTTGTTTTTGTGTAAATAGCTTTCTTATATATCTTTTCTTGAAGAATTGACAGATGTAAACGCTTTTTATTTATCTCTTTTGGTTTTAAAGATATTGCATAAAGTTGTTAGTTTTCTTACAAAATAACTCTTTTTTTTATTCGATTTTTAAAATCAGCTTAAAATTTCCTTTAAAATGATGTATCACACTCAATATTTTAATTTTTTATTTTTTTTTATTGTTTTCTTTATTTTTATTTTTTAATCACCTTTTTATTATTTTTTTATTTTTATAATTTTATAATATTAAAATATTCTAAACCCATTAAGCAAACTAAAATATGTGGTAAAAATAAAAAAAATACAAAAATTTAAAGAAATAAAGGGATCCTCCTATAAAGAAAAATTAATTTTATGTGATATCTCAAAAACTAAACGTGACAAATGAAATTTAATTTAACAGTTGAATTCCTCTTAAAAAAGTGTCTTAAGAATGTTTTCACAGAAATAAAAAATATTAATAAAACAAGTTATAGACCCCTTCCCAAAATGCAGACTTCTTAAAAACACCCCGTAGTTTAAAAACGGCTTGCTATATCAAAATGCGATTTTCACCTTTAAGCTTCTTTTGAAATTTGAGTGTCGCAAAGGGGGATCAGGTTTTTTTAGCCCCTTCAGAAATACCCGAAACCCCCCAAAAACATCGAATTTGGGACACCCTGAACATGGTGACGGATAGAAAAAAATTAGGTTGGCTTTTAAAGTTGTCATAATTAACCAAAAAAATCTACAATTTATTATAGCCCTTTATTTTCAATGATAAAGTTGCTGAGTGCTCCGGTTATAAAAAACCACCCGGTACCTACATAAAATCATACCTAAAAATTAGAATTGACCATTATTTTATACCTTGATTTTTTTATTATATGTTAAGCTCTTCGATCTCGCGCCAATCCCGGTATTCGCGCCCATAATTTAAATTAGACATTTTGACGTTAATTTTGGCACATGCTCCTTTGATGGAATTCATCTCGGTATTTAACGACTCGTGGGAAATCCTGCATCACCTATTGCAAAAGTCACAAGCCGCCACTGATGGTTGGGCTACTGTAGATCCAAATATGTCAACATACAAGGAGCCTAGCCTACTGGACACTGTAGACAAAGAGTCCTATTGCACAGAATGGGATTAACGAAATTGACCGATTGTAGACTCTGTATGGAGGATGATGAGACCATTTGACGTGTACTGTGAGAATGACTGGCTTAAGCACGGTCGCTTAAATATTTATTTAGGAAACCCCAGGGCCACGCGGATGATCTCAACTGGATCTCACTTAAACATGTTACTGGAACTTGTTTCCGTTTTCAAAAATAAGCCACAATAGACGCAGAAAAGCTTGGTATGGCCCACTCACAAATACAGGGCTGAAAAGCAAGAAGTCAGTGAGGGACCAAAGACACGCATATTCAGGAGCGTTTGCCGCGGTGACTCAACATTCATTAATAGTTATTTATTACTAAACAGGAGCAATCAAAGTAAGATTTCCATTTTTAAAAGACGAAGAAATAGTCATTATTATTTATTTCATTATTTTAGCTTTAATCAGGAAACATTAAATAAAGAAAAATTCAATTTTTTAATATTTTATTCTTACACAATAACCTTGCTCTTTTATTAAAGTCGCGTTTAAATGCCGCTCAAGTGTTCGATCTCCTGGCGGCGGCTCACAAAGTCAAGTTGCTAAAAGTCACCATACACTATCTAGGAAATGGTGACAACATTTTTGGGGGTAGGTATGTACGACAGCCCTAAACCTCTTGCCTTTCTACTGGTTTCAGTCTGCAGAAAAAAATATTTGTCATGTTTTACTACTCCTTTTAAAATTTTATTTTTGCCCCTTAAATGGAAGGGCCATCCCTCTTGAAAAAAAAACTAGTTTAAATGCGGTGTTATGGTAATTGCAATTATTTAGGTTTTTAAAATAATTAAAAATTTTTATTATTTGTAAAAAGCTATTTTGCTTTTATTATTTAAAGCAATTCACGTTTCGTACTGAATTTAAGGAGTAAGTTAGTTATTTATTTATTTTTATTTTGCAAGTAGTTAGGAAATTTATAATTAAGTTATTTTTTTGTTGTAATTAATTACACAGTTTTGTGAGTATATTTCTGTAAAGTAATTTGTAATGTAATAGTTATTTTTCAAAGTATTGGTTTCTAACTCTGGTTGAGAATAAATCGGTACACATAAAGACCAAGAAATTTGTTATTCATAAACTTGAATTTGTGGAATATTTTGTTTGTGCGTGTAGTAACCTCCTTTAACATGTTTGTCATGTTAGAACGCTCTACCTATACACCTAATTACGGATTTGCAGTATTGATTATTAGTCATACAGTTCAAATGATATCTCAGAGATGGCGCTACAGCAATTAAAATCAAGGGGTTTTAAGGATTTTATGCATCGCCGTCTTTGGCCTACTTAGCCGGTAAGACTAACGTCATTAGATCGCGAAAAGAAAACCATTTTCTTGAATTGCTAACTTGACAACAGCGCTAAATTATTTATCTCTGTTAGTGACATTTATTTAAATAGCGATCTTACTTCAGTTCACATATTTTTCAATGGCTAAACGATCGTTGACGAACCCTGTATATCATCCTCATCATACCTTAACACGTCCTTCATCTCTTCAACGACGTCTGGATTTCGGTAGTTAAGATCGGGCTGACCCCAAGAAAATTGATGCAAATAGTATTGCTGCCTTTCTTCATTCCATTCCCAAGCAGAACCGCTAAAGGAACTTAACTAAAAATGTAAAAAATCGTAACAATATTTTCTTACATAATCTTAGGAATAATTGGTTGAAAAAAGTTCAGGGACGGTACAACACGTCGATTGTAATTGTTTACAATTTTTCCATATTTTTTGTAATAGTTAATAAAAAGTGTATTTTCATTCTAAATCAAGCTTTTAAAAAGTGTTCTTAGGGTAAACTAGATTAAATTAAACTGAATTTATAGTTTTTGCAAAGTCATTTGTATAAGTCCTAATACGGGGTTCTATCGATTTCATGAAATTTTGCTTCATTCTGCCCTTCAAAAGTTATCCAAATTCATATAAAATCTTCCTGGTATAATTTCAACCCTACCGACAGAGAAAAAGCGCGCCTCTTTGCGGTCCGACCACAAAGTATTTGTTTTCTGACCGACCGAGCCCAGGTGGATGGACGGTACCTAATTGGCAGATTTTTTTGAGATGCGCTTTTAATTGTTTTCAGGTGTTCTTTTCGGGGCACCTTTAGTCGGTAGTATGCAGAGTTAGAAAATAAATCATTGTCGTTTTTATAGGTGTAGGAATAGAAAGTTTTATTATCTATTTTTATTTCTTTAGTTTACGCCATAATTAAATGAAATAATTTTCATGAGTATATCTACCGCCGCCCATATCACTTTCTTTAAAGGATATGCCGATGGTCGGCTTTTATATTTATTCAACTGACTTTGCAAAAACTATACAACAATATTCATTAAAACTATACTGTGTATCAAAAAAACCCCTCATTTTGAGTATCATCTCGAAAAACTTTTGTGCATTTCCTCCGCTAGATACCGGTGCCGGTGGTGTTGGGAAACTAAACAGTGATTTAGTTAAATCTTATTTAAGACTAAAGTACTAAAAAAAGTAACTTAAGTACTAAATATAGTGATTTAAGCACTAAAATTTACCAAGAAATTGAAATTTTCAAAAGAAATAGATACGAAAAGTTGCGGTGTGTGCAATAAATAATATCAAAAAAGGATTCAAGCATTAATATATTAACTCACAATATCGTCAAAAGATTGTTTAATTTTAAAACTGTTGCAGATAGTTATTTACCGAAACGTCGTGTTTAAGATAAATCCCCATTGCGCGGGAGAACGGAGATAAGTCAAAAAACACATTTTTGAGGTTAGGATAGTGAAATGTACTAATCTTAATGTGCCCAGTAAACCCCCCTCCCGGCTCGAAAACTCCCAAAAGCTAGTTAAGTCAAAATGCACATTTTTCGACTTGTCTTCCTCGTTCCTCTTGTTCTCCCGCGCAAAAGGGAAATAACGACAATCGTCTACAAGTTTCAAACGAAAACTAACTTTTAACTTTGTCAATAGCAAACTGATGGTTGTTCAAAATACAGATATAATAATTTTTTCTTACCCAATTATTTGGTGGCTGTCTGGTTCCGTTCACAATTTTTGCGTCTTTCCAGACATAGTAGTCCCGATATTTGGTATCATTTTTAACTGAAGCTTGAAACCATTTGTGCATGTGACTAGTGTGATTTGGTACATAGTCCAAGATTACTTTAATACCCAATTTATGAGCCTCGTCTATCAGAGTTCTAAGGTCGGCGAGCTTACCAAACATTGGATCTTTAAAATATTGAGAAAAAAAATATTATTTATGAGACCATGTTTAGTTTTAACCCTTTCAGGACGGCTAACTGCAGTACGTGTCGTACTCGTGGCCGGGGACAAAATGCGTTGCCGCATGACCGGATGACGCATATATGCGTCGCTATCTTTATATGCAATCTTCAATAAAAAATAAATATTTCTAAGATATTTTGGCTTTTTTTGAGCCAGAAGGCCGAGCCTCATTCCTACTCATGGCTTTGCTGCAGTTTTTTTCAAAAAAGATCAGAAAGAACGAATAACAAACGAAAAATAATGTTTTACCACGTGTTTCCAAAAAAAGCAGTCTGGACGGCCGGCTAACGCAAATATGCGTCGATACCTCGCGCCCGCGCAAGAAACATTCACGCCCTGATGCGTCAGGCGGCCTGTGTTGCCAGGTCCCACAGAAATATTGCCTGAAAAATATTTCGAGAAAGCATGAGATTTCAAAAAAAAAGCATGAGATGGCGGAATTGTCGCTGTTGCCTCTAGCATGGTGCCCATTTATTAGAGAATTATGGAAATAGAGCCAGGCTATAATAGTGCCAGGCACTATTCTGACAGTTTCAGATTGAAAACTGACAGTTAATCCTTCAAAATTGATATACCAAAGTGGAATTTAAAACTTTCGTCGTTTATTTTCCAATTACTAATTTATTTTTATTCATGCAGTAACAAACAAATTTTTCGCGGTACTTCTTTGTAACGTAGGCCGAATTCTCTTATGATTACTTTGTTATTTTGTAGTTCTTAGCTACAGTGGCGGATCCAAAGGGAAAGGCACTAGGGGCACTTGCCCCCCCCCCACCCCGAGAATGTTTTGAGTATACAAAAAATGTGTAAAAAGTAATGTTTTTGCTAATAAAAATTCAACATTTTTGCTTGCGGCGCACGAAAGTGTCTATTGTTATTATCAACGAAATTACAACCACTGACAAATTTAATAAAATCTTGCTTAAAAAAATATATACCGTTTTTTACCAACAGAGAATGTCACCTAAAGTGTCCCCCCCCCCCAACCCCCCCCACCCCCGAACCCTCCCCCCCCCCCGAGAAACACCTCTGGATCCGCCTTTGCTTAGCTACCTCTATAATTTATTTTTGTCTCTGGAAGCTAAAAAGAATGAGATTTTGCGATAAAATAATGATAGCATGAGATATGTTTGAAAAACATGAGATCTCATGCAAAAGCATGAGACCTGGCATCACTGCAGCCGGCCGTCGATCGTATCATTTTTTAAAGTATATGTTAGATGACTCTAGTTGGCATGAGAGGGGATATAAGCACATGTGCATCAGCCGACCGTGCGGCAAGTTTTGTTCTAACGCAAATGTGCGTTCCTCGTCCCGAAAGGGTTGAAGACAACTCATTATTTTTCAAGCTTTTGTAAGCCTACGGTATGTTATGTTCATTGGGCTTTCTAAAACCCCTGGTCCTAGCCGCAGGGCTGCGAACTTTTAAATTTTCAAACACGGGACGGATAGAACTCTCTTAGTGCGCCACGTATGGTCCATTGGTACTGTTGTTGTGCTGTCAAAAATTGCTCCAATGCAGTTTCTATAGTGCAACACTAGGTTTGTCACTTGCTTAATTAAATTCAAAGGTGCATTCGTTTTTCTATACATATATTTTTATTGGTTTCACAACGTTCTACGTCTTCCGATACCCAATCTCCACTCGTTTCTGTTTGCCCATAATTCATCATCTAGGCCTCTTATTCTTATTTCACTGTCTATTCCTTCTCTTCAGCTTCTCCTTGCCCGTCCTCGTTTTCTTCGGCCAGTTGGTTTCCATTGTAGTATTTGTTTAGGTAGTCTTTCATTATTCATTCTTTGTACATGTCCGTACCACACCAGTTGTTTTGTTCTTATATTATTCTTTAATTTGACACTCTTTCTCTTTTTGATTTCCCTGCTGCTCTTCTCCAATAGTCCATCTCCGTAGCGGAAATCATTTTTTATGTTCTATCCTTGATTGGCCATACTTCTGGACATACTTTGGTCCCAAATTATTCTATTTAATAAAGTTATTGCTTTTCTTCCTTGTACGTTTCGATCTTTTATAGCTTTGTCTAGTGTTCCGTCAGCTGTAATTTTTAGACCTAAGTATTTATACTGATCACAGGACTGAATTCGCTGCCCGGTATTTAAGATTAGATCCTGTTTCATTCCACCGATACACATATACTCTGTCTTATTGAGATTAACCTCTAGTCCCCACTTATTATACTCTTCTATTAGTTTTCGTGTCATATATTCAAGGTCGTCATAATCCTGAGCCACTACTATCTGATCATCGGCAAAACATAAAGTATACAAGGTGGTTTCGTCCAACGGAATTCCCATGTTTTGGCATTTTCTCTTCCATACTTTAAGGACTTGTTCCAAGTATATCTTGAAGAGTGTAGGCGAGATACAGCAACCGTGTTTAAGACCTTTATTTACTTGAAAGCCTTTGGTTAGTTTTGCTTTTATTTTAACTTTTGCCTTACTATTGCGTTATAACTCTTTGATGGCCTTAATTAGTTGTACGCTTATGTTTGTGTTTTCCAACGCTTTCCAAAGTAGATTTAGTGGTACACTAAGGCAAGGTTAAAATTTAAAAAAATTTCTGTTACATTTTGCATCAAGCCTCTTTAACAAATTTTCTTGTTGTACCTTTCTTATATACGATACATTAGACGATTCACGTAATTGAGTATTAATTTAAAAATGAATAAAAAACTTTTAATTATTATCAAAAATCTATTTTTTTGTTGATTAATAAATATGATGCTAATATAACCATTTTCTCTTATTATTAAGAGGCCTTTGGATTTGTACAAAAATCTATTTTATTTTCTTTAAATAAATTTCATAGCTCATTAAAACAATTGTTTCTTAAAAATTTGACAAATTGACACATATTTGAAATCTTATATGGCCTCCTCTGCTTAGCTTTGCCTCTAATTTTTCGAAAAAAATTAAAAGAAGATTTTTTGATCATCTTGAATTACAAAAATATTCTTCACTACTTTGCAAACCTAATAAACGCTATATCTTAAAAACAAAAAACTTTTGAATTTTTCTCTACTTTTTGACCTTCCGTTCCCTTGTTCCTAAAGTTTGATACATAATTTAAATTATAGCCTATATAAACTTAAGTTTTATTTAGTTGACTTAGTTATCGTCTGGGTAAGGGAAGGGGGAGGTTGGGTGCGCAGAAAATAAAAAATCTGTCATATAACAAAAACTCTCGAAAAAAATATTAAATAAACAAAATCAGAAACATTAAACAAAAGTGCAAAAATATAGTTAAAATTTTTATCTAAATACGGGACAGACCCGTGAAAAACGGGACGGTTGGCAACCCTGCCGTTACCTACGCAGCGCATTTATGCCAAAAAAATCGCTTCGAAATGAATTGGCAAGATCTGCAAAAAAAATGGCGTTTAACAAAATTAAACAGATTAAAAAAACTAGGTACTTAGCATTTTACTTTGTTTTCTTTTAATTCAAAATTAAAAATACCTTAAATTTAATAAAGTTACGCAGAAACATTACCTACATCTCGGTAGTCTGAAATATCATACCCTTGGTCAACTTGAGGAGACGGATAAAATGGTGAAATCCAGGTGCCAGTGACACCAAGCTCTTTAAGATAGGGCAGCTGAGAAATTATGCCTAAAATAAAAACATTGCACAACATGTGTTCTAGGATACATCCTAGAAATTGTAACAGTCTTATCCTTTGGTTAAAAATAATTCTAGTAGTTTGTTAAATTATTGATATACAGTCGAACCTCTATAACTCGAACTTCAAGGGACAAGCAAATCAGTTCAAGTTATGGAGAGTTCAACTTATAGAAATTCGAGTTAAAGAGGTTAAAATTCATATAAAAAGTGCAGGGACCACTTAAAAGGTTCGAGTTATAGGGAGGTTCAAGTTATAGAGGTTCGAGTTAGAGGGGTTCGACTGTAATTCGGAAACAAAAATAAATTACACCAACGCATAATCAGCTTTAAAATAAGAAATTTATTTTCTTGGAATATTGCGTTTACCGAGTTCAACATCTTTCAATCAGCGTTCTGACACGGGCAAGGCGACAAGGGCGATAATTCTGTTTTGAAATTCACGCTTTACTTAAATTTACTTAAAATTAACTACCGATATTTAAATTAGGGATCTTCTAGTAACAAAAAAACCTTTTAGTATAGTCCTGTCATTTCAAAAAGCCTCAAAAAAAAATATCACAAAAAACTGGCACCTTAATCATAATAACCATTTTGGGGTTTCCAGGAGTCTGTGCAAAAATTGAAATTTTTTTTTAAATTTTAAGAAGAATTTCTGTGTTTTAAGCACGGCTAGGTATATTTCATTCTTTAAAGTTAAAGTTTTGAACGTTCCTTATTCCATTCTATAAGTACCTAATCCCTTCTCGAAATATAACAAAGGCTTTCGAAAGGTACCACCTGCATTCTTTAATACAGGGTCAAACTCATTTTAAAATTGTTAGCGGTTACTGTTTATATTAGGGATTTGATTTGAATTAATATTATTATTATGATATTTTCATTATTATTGTGAATAATAACAATTATAAACCTGTACATTTTAGTTTGTTTTTATAAGTGAGGACCTAATAAGTGATATTAATAATGGCGTTTTGGCGGCCATTTGAAACACCACAAACAAATTTTTGGAGACCATTTGAGGACAAAAGAGGAGAAGAAGTGGTCATACCATTACAGTCTGCAGAATTTAAACTTTCTATGTAAATTTTTTATTTGGTGACTTTTAAAAAAAAAGTACCACTACAAACTTTTTTATAAAGAACAAGTGAAGTTAAAGAAGAAAAAATTATAAAAAAAGTTGTCTGTGGTTTGGCCCGGGATCAAACCGGGAACCTCTTGCTTTGTACGCAAACGCTTCGGTTCATTTCCCAATTGAGTCACCAAAACAACATATGTATAATTCGGTAAACCTTAACTACATATACATATGTGTCGTTAGTGTCATAGTATAGTATTTTTTAAAATAATGTTTCGTTCTTTATGATTTTGAGTCCTTGCATTATTGCATTGGTATTTAAGAAAAAACTTTTGTTGGAACCATATGGAAAACTTGTTTACTTTTAGCTTTAGGAAAAAAAATTATTCTTCATAAAAAGTTATGCATGTGCTTTTTTTCTGTTGACATGTAACTTTAAGATCTAAGTACCTAAATCTGGTTTAAAATAAAATCATGAAACATAACTCTAAAAAATGTAGAACATTTTCATTTCATTGAATTAACTGCAAACGTAAAAAAATTTTTTTGCCATTTGCTGCCTTTTTCGTCCTTACCGTCAGATATCCTGGATCCGCCACTGGTAATTACTAGGTAAAAAACAGCATGTTGAAATAATAATAACGGTAGCGGACGCTCGGGGGCTCAAACTCCCTACCCAGAACTGAACCACCCCCCCAGATCCACTGAATATAAAAATTAAGCCCCTAAACGAAAAAATTAATCATTCTGCTCTCAAGCCCCCCAGAATTTATTTCTGCTTACGCCACTGGTAAATATGTTTGTTTTTTGAAAAAGTTTTTTCTGCTATGTTGTTTTCAAACAAGTTACAGCGACCTTTTTTTTACAAAACAATTTATAATGGCGGATCCAAAATGGTGGACTCTCTTATTTATACACCGATTTGCCTAAGACTTGAAATTTTAAAAAAATCACATTGTACTCTATTTGATTTAATATTTCTGTCATGTGCCGACATATACGTAATATTCCAATACTCCCTGTTACCTATTTAGACAATGGTTGGCGTTTGATGCAAACAATCAGAAATAAAGGTACGAAAAATGCACAGATACCAAATTTACATGGATAGAGTTTTTGTCAACCGATTTGACGTAACGAATACAAGAATAAAATAATATTCATGCGTAAAAGTATAATCAATCAGCACATTTTATCTTAAGGACCGCAAAAAGGACAGACAAATATGTGTGCATTCTGCATCGTAAGGTTCCGTAGGTATTGCAATAATACGTACTATATGGAGATAACATGCATATGTCTTTAACAGCAACCAATCAGGTCTTTTTTGCTTAAAGACCCCAAGGGCCTCATGTTTGCATCATGAATGGGCAGTTACCGCGGGTATTGGAATATTATGTACAGTACAATCCCGATTATCCCAATCGCGATTTTCCGAAATTCGGTTTATCCGAAACAAACGTTAAAAACAAAAATCCCGATTAACCGAAAAAATTCGCATTCTACGAAACGCGTCTGGGATTCACCTATACTGCTAGGTGGTTTTCCATGGGGGTTTCACGGCCATCGACGGTCTAAAATGCGAATTGTTTTAGTTAGCCGACAGAGTCTTACAAATGTTTTTAAGTCGATCTAATGATATACGCATCCTAAACTCCTATTTTCAAAAAAAAATCGGATTAACCGAAATTTCGATTATCCGAAATCACTTTGGTCCACATTATTTCGGATAATCGGGACTGTACTGTATATATGTGCCGAAAGTTACACAAATCAGGCATTTAGAATCCAATGAAACCTGAAAGATATTACCAAGGCAATAAAACTAATAAATTACGAAATATAAACCTTCAAAGAGCTTTCGCAACCAGGCAACGGCCCCGCTGACCCCTCCAAAAAATTTGGCACGCTACTGTTCACAACACTGAAAAACATTAACATGTATTATAATTAAAAGAAATAAATTATTATGGGTCATTTTATTTAACAAAAGTGTATTTTAGTCGGTTTTTTGTCTCTCCTGTAAAATTTTATTTTGTACACATCTCAGTTTTCATCAAACCAACGACGGTATTTTGTCTGTTTTTTAATAATTCGGTCACGCCCAAATCTGTATTTAAAATTAATTGTTGTGATATCTTATAAGGGTAAAAACAACATACATTTTTTTAAACATCACCATAACTGAACTAGGCATAATTAGTTTAAAAATTAACATATATGTGTTTTATAAGTTAAAGTATTTTGTGCGGGTATTTTATTTTATATTTTTTTCATTATAACTTTTGAACTATATCATCGATTTTAATGAGACTAACTGCAGTTGGCAGAGAATTATTCAAAGTTTCGACTTAATATATTTTTTTGTTCGCCATCTCAAAAACCAAGATGGCGGACAAAATTAAATTGTACCCTTCAAAGAGGCTCGTTTATTTTTGTGTTGCAAACATGTTTTGATCACTTTTTTAAATTAGTAAAAAAGCTGCGTCCTTGCCACGCAACAAGGTATGAGTCAGCAAAATCGGTTTAGTGGTTCTAATTTTTTGTTTGTTTCAATCATTGTTTTGCATTTATTTCCTTATAAATTCATTACTATTGAATCGATTTTAATGAAATTAAAAACATTCTGGTAAAAATTGATAGCCCTTTAAAAATCATTATCAAAGTTTAGCGTTATCTAAAAGTTTAAGATGGCGGAGAGAATCATACCTGATTCTTCAAAATAGCGTGTTTATTCTTTTTTTTTTAATGTTTTAGTTTTTTTTATTTATAGGAAAGCGCTACTTTTCTTCGACACAACGAGGTACAAATTGGTAAAATCGGTATGGTGGTTCTCAAAAAATCAATTTGTGTTTCAGCCATTGTTGCCAGTCTTGTCTGCATTAACTTCCTTATAAATTTATTATTACTGAACCGATTTTAGTGAAATAAAAAAAAATCATAATAAGAATTAATTGCTCTTTAAAGACTTTAATGTGCCAAGTCAGACATCTTAAATTCTAAGATGGCGGCAAATTTTTATTATAATCTTTAAAGTGCTATTCACCATGATTTTTTTATTTCACTAAAATCGGTTTAGTAATAACGCATTTATAAGAAAATGAATGCAGGCACGATTGGCAATGTAATGGTATAATTTGTAAAACAATGGTTTAAACAAAAATAGATTTTTTGAGAACCATCACACCGAATTTACCAATTTGTACCTTGTTGTGTAGGGGAAAAGTAGTGCTTTTCTACAAATTAAAAAATAAACTAAAACATTTTCGGAAAAATAAGAATAAACACGCCATTTTGAAGAATTAAGTATGATTCTGTCCGCCATCTTACACTTTTGGATGGCGATAAACTTTTATCAGGATCTTTAAAAAGCAATCAATTTTTACCAGGATGTTTTTTATTTCATTAAAATCAGTTCAGTAGTAATGAATTTATAAAGAAATAAATGCAGACATAATTGGCAAGGCAATCGTATAATATGCAAAACAATGGTTGAAACAAAAATATTTTTTTAGAACCACTAAACCGATTTTTCTGATTTGTACCTTGTTGCCCGTGGCATGAAGGCAGCTTTTTTACCAATTTAAAAAATTATTAAATCATGTTCGCAACATAAGAATAAACGAGCATCTTTGAAGGGTACAATTTAATTTGGTCCGCCATCTTGAATTTTATAATGGCGGAAAAAGCAATACATTCAGTCAAAACTCTGATTAATTCTGTGCCAAGTTCAGTTTGTCACATTGAAATCGATTATATAGTTCAAAAGTTATAATGAAAAAAAAATTGTCCGGTTTTTTTGGCCCACATATTTAAAGAAATTTTTGGGCTTTTAAATTTAATTTTCTAAAACCTATGCTTGTGTCGCACATACCAAATAACTTTGACAGTAGCCAGTTTTTTATTTTTTTTAACTCCACCTATAACAAAATAAAAATGCTAGGTTCCTACTTACCTTGTAATGTGCCATTTCCCTCGTTATAAGAATCTTTAAATGACCTAGGATAGATCTGGTAAAAAACTCCATTTTTCCACCACTCAGTATCACTTTGCTGGACATCTAGGGTATCTTGCTTTTTGACATAAGTTGTTTTAAAATACTCGAAACTGCTTGCATTGACTGCCAAGAGGCAGAAAATTGTAAAAATTATTGTTAATTTCATTTTCTGGAAAACTGTATATATAAAAAAAAAGATTTTGTAGATACCTAACTGCAGACCATTTTCGTCATAAATTTTAAAAATATCATGTGTCATAACAAATAAGGTCGTTAATAAACCATTTGGTAAAATATTACTTTTAAACCAAATTTAATGTATTAATTGATACATAATCATACATACATAAAAGCGATAAAAAACTATACAAAGGGTCAAAATCTAAAATTAAAATTGGAAATCAACTTTCAAAAGAATTCCTGGTAACGAAAGGCTTAAGACAGGGATGTTGTATCTTTCCATCTCTAATTAAAATATATATTGCAGTAACTCTAAAAAACACAGTTTGCTGACGACCAAGTAATTGTAGCTAATGATAGAAAAGGCATGGAGTATATGATGAGAAAGTTAACGGAAGAATACCAAAAGTGAACAAGACACAGTACTTAAGTATTTGAAACGAATCAAGTGACAACTAGATAAGGGACAATGAGTATGTATGCTTGGGTGTCACATTTGTTAAGGCAGGAACAGACTGTAAAGAACTGGAAAAAAGAATAGTGGAAGCAGAAAAGCTTATTGGATGCCTTAACAGTATTTTATGGGGCAGAGAGACAAAAAAGAATGTAACATTTTTCATATATGAAACAATGGTGAAAAGCATGCTGTTGCGTGGAATAAAGACTTTGCTTAACAGAAAAATATAAAACAAAAATGGAAAGTGTCGAAATGGGTGCAATAAGAAGATTAATAAGAATATCTAGAACAGATCATATAAGAAATGAGATCATAAAAGATAGAATGAGAATCGAGGGAAGGATAACGGATGACATGACTAAAAGACAACTGATATGGTACGGCCATGTACAACGGATGAACGACGACAGATTACCAAAGCAGGTCCTAGAATGGCAACTAATAGGGCGCAGAAAAAGAGGGCGTCCTAAACTGGAATGGCAACAGTCCCTCCAAAGGTCAATGAGTCAAAAAAACCTGACAGAAGATGATTGTCAGGATCGAAGTGTGTGATGAATAGGCGTCGGACAACGTAGGAAAACGTTCTAAACCGACATAGTAGTAGCAAAAAGTTAATAATGTGCCTCAAAGGGACCATTCTTGAATTACGTAACGCACAAAAGGGGGAGTGGGCTTTAGCTTTGAGTTACACTCAATCTTTTTAATGTGGTTCTTTTTGAAAATGCTGGGGTCACGTTATTTGTGAGTGTTCCCTAATACCTAACCGTAAATTTTGAACAAAGTAAGATTAATATCAAATATTAAAGAAAAGTCTGTACCTTTTTAAAATTATTAATTAAAACTTATTAAAGAAATAAAAATGTGTAACTTATATGACACGACGTATTCGTCTAACTAAAAACAAAACACAACTCTACCATTTAAGCTTTTATTTGATTTAAACAATACCTTGACTGATTAAGCAACCAAGCCACTAGCACATTTAAAGGCTGTTTTAGGTAATGTTTTTTTTAATTTTGATAAGATATTCAGGTCCAACTTTTATTGTTGATAAGTGCCTTTGCAGGGGCGGATCTAGAAATTTCCTTTAGGAGTTTTTCGCGTTTCGCAAAGCGAACAGGGGGAATAAAACAATTTGCCGCCGCCTCCTCACCGCGGCTAATTTGCCACCGGGCCAACTCGTGTCGGCGCCGCGCCGACCCGATTGGCCGCCGGCCCAAATCGCTGTCGACCCCTTTTTGCCGCCGCACACAGGCGGATTTCACGAAAAAGCTGGTCAAAATCTAAGATCCATTTACAGCCCCCTAAAATTGCATGTAGTAATAAAAAAAATATATGACTTATTGTTTAAAAAAGATAAAGAAGAAAAATTCTTAAAGGACCCCGCACAAAAAAATTAAATTTGGAACTTTACCTATTAACTAAAATGCTTCCTAAAAAATCGTTGAAACCAGAATTTTGGATGTATAAACTTTTAAAAGATATTGCAATATTTGATTTTCATAATTGCATAGCTCCATGAAAAAATGTTTTAACCAACATGTAGGTATGTAAAATTCGCAATTGCATAAAACAATGTGATATTTTTGCAAAAAAAAGTTAATTGAACTTTTTCTGTTTTTTTCCGACTTTCGTTATCAATAAAGTATATTGTCTAGCAAGAAAAATACTCTGCCAATATATGGTCCCCTAAGCTCACACAATGTACTATAGTTATAGTGTACGTGTGAGCTAATATAACTAAAAAATTAAATATATTTTATTCAACTTCAGACTCAATTACCTTTCGTTTGATACCACACAAGTCATATTTTGACTTGAACTCTAATTTTTAAAATATACCCCCGCCCTTTTAAAAAAAAAAACTAAAATGTATTTTGTTTAACTCCAGACCCAATTACCTTTCGTTTGATATGACACACGCCATCTTTTCCCTTTAAATCTAATTTTTCAAATCTACTCCCACCCTTTTTTTTAAATAAACTAAAATGTATTTTGTTTAACTCCAGACTTAATTACCTTTCGTTTGATATCACACACGCCATATTTTCACATATACTCTAATTTTTTTAATCTACCCCCACCCTTTTATTTGGCTTGCGCCGAACAGATATACACACACCTAAATACACCACACAGACACACACAAGGACAGACGTCACGATAAAATTGCTAAGATACAATACACCAAAATAACATATTTTCAGTGTTATCTCAATTTTTTTTGTTGTCGAAAATAATACCTTCTCTAGCCATTGCTGCGCGAGCTAGGAAGGTAAAAATGAAATCAGAATACATGTGACATAATAATTATGCTTTTGGTTTACAAAAACCATTGTTATTAAAGCTAAGAAAACTTATTTATTAATTTACGCATATTATGTACGTATTTCTTACTGGACAATTTTCGATATACACAAAAAGAAATTTTAACTTTTTTACTCGATCCGCTTAACTCCGCAGCTGAAACTGACTTTGTTACTTAGAAAACATATGCATGCACTTAATAGGACCAAGAATGTCAATAAAGTTGGATGAAGTTGAAACATTTAGTCAAGTTCTATTTTAGAAAATTAAAATTTAAAAAGTTTTCTGCAACGGTTGCTTTAAACCGGTTTAAAATATTACCAATAAAATAAAAAACAATGTCAAATATGTACAATAAATAGCTACATACCTCCAGATTTAAAATCCATGTGCAAAAAAATTATTTTTGATAATAGGCGAAAGTTTTATAAGGGCTTGTTAACCATCAACTTTTGTAAATTTAAGTAACGCAAATAACATAAAAATATAAATGGAAGTTTCATCGTTCATTACTATGGCAATTGTTTTTCAAATTAGGCGTGACATGGTCACGGCATAGCATGTTCATCAGCAATTTTACAATTAAACAGGGCTTTTTAGTGTTTAGGGGTTATGGCCAGCTTTTTCTTAAAATCCGCCTGTGTGCGCCGGGCCAACTCGCCGCCGTGAAAACTCACAACCACACGGTAAAAAAAATTGTCTTAGATCAAAGCAAATTGCTTTGAAGTAAAATAATTTGCGCTTTCCTATTCACCAAAAGAATATTTTCTTGATATTGCAAAAAATTCTTGCCTGTGAAATAGAAATTAATTTATTATAAATTGGAACGGAATTATTTTAAGGTACTGTTGTCTCTGAAAGCAAAATATTACTTATGTGAAGACAATTTGCTTTGTTGCAAAATGTAGCATACTAAAACAAAACAATCAAAAAAGAAAAATAAAGCATCATTTCAAGATTAAACGCTTCGTTGAACTAAAAAGAAATATTTTAATTCAAAACAAACTGTTTTCCAAATGTAGTACATATCTGGTAATAAATGGAAAAAGCCTCTATTTTAATAAAAAAAAATTGCTTTAATTTTAGCAAAAATTACAATCAGCAATCTGTGAGACCCAAAATTTATCGGTTTTTAAATAAATGAGTCCGCAATTTTGGATCCGTTATTTTGACTTATTTTTCTAGTTTAATTTAAAAAACATAATCAGCGACCTTAAACTACAATTACATTGTATGTTTACATAATATTATGTTAAATAAATGAATAAACACCAAGTTCTAAATTTGATATCGGTTTATAAATGAAAAATTTCACCATTTTAGAAGCGTCATTGTGATTTTTTACCTTCCTAGCCCGCGTAGCAATGGCTAGAGAAGGTATTACTTTCGACGATATATTTTTTTTGAGATATCGCCGAAAATGTGTTATTTTGGAGTATTTTCACCTATCTTAGCAATATCGTCGTAATCTCTGTTTGTGTGTGTTTGGGTGTATATTAGGGTGGATCAAAAAATCTCAAAGTTAAAATTCCGATTCGCTATACCGCGCAAAAGTTTCCTTATGCGTATACTAGCATAACAAAAAAAAATTATCAAATTCGGACAATATCTTCCGATCGCGCAGAACGTCGAAAGTTCTCAAAAACTACTAATTTCACAGTTCTTCCGCATATTTTTTTTTGTACTTTTAGGTTTGTATTTTCTAACGCTATAGTGCTTAAACGTTAGTAGTGCTATAGAATAACATGCAAAAAAAAAATCACCGCTTTTAAACCATATCTGCCGATCGCGCAAATCATCTGAATATTTGCAAAAATCGCGAATTTATCAGTTTACATATAAAAATGTGCAGCTCTTCGCTTGCTTAGAAATAATCTTAATAAACAACCCAGAACTCACCACGAGGAGGTGGCTGCACTTCGAGTTCCACCCACAATCTTCACTTCATCCAACCATTAAGATGTGTGCCGATTTATGCCGTCCTTTCCGATGCCACTTTGTAATCTGCCTTACTGCTGAATTCATTAATTGTCTCCCTCGATTTGAGTGTTGCTCTAATGTACCCATCTCTTGATTGCGGTCCGCATACCTTAATTGAAGCTTCGGTAACTAAAAAAGAGTTAGAGCTTTGAAGCCATACAGACTGCTTCGACTGGAAAAGGCATTAGGAACTTTCACACTCCTTCACTTGAATTTGACGCATTAGATTATACGGAAAGGATATACTCCATATCATAATTTTTGAGATTACTTTTGGCGAATCGGGTTGGCGGCGATTTGGCCTGGCGCCGAATAGGCCACGGCGAGTACCGACTGCCACCGGGCAGCGATTTGTCCTAGAGCCTGATCAGAAGGTGTATTTGGTGTGTCAAAACTAAATTTATTTTGGGATTTGGAAGCCAAATTTCCCCTTTCCCACCCCCCCCCCCATAGAACCGCGCCTGGTCGTTGTCTTGATAAGAGGTAAAATGATTTTTTGTTTAATTGGTAAACAAACAATAAATTATTTGCAGTATTTTGAATTCAAAAACAAAACACTTACAAGTTTTTGTTGTTGTTTGTGAGTTAGTAGGTAGAGAGAGAGAGAGAGAGAGAGAGACCCTCGATGCATTTGATTACCATTTTCCTCATAGGTGAACAGTGTTGCCAGGTCCCACATAAATATTGCATGAAAAATATTTCGAGAAAGCATGAACTTTTTAAAAAAGCATGAGATGGCGAAATTGCCGCTGGTAACTTTGTCCAGTCTTTTTTAAAATGTTGTTTGTAAATCATTTTTTCTTAGCAGAACTAGGTCTGGGCAGGTATTGGTCAGTTTCACTACCACTGACTGCTAGTATAACTATCACTTAGTACCATTTTGTATAATCTGTGTATCCTTAATACCATTATACTTGAAAACAACTCTATATAGGACGACGCGTACGACCGACCATGCCTAGGAAACTATTAAGAAATTGACAGGTCTTAAGTATTGGTTCCGAAACTCCCAAAAGAGGCGCGGCAGTTGCGCGTTTATTTCGTTATTCTATTTTATTTAATAATTATCTGTGGTTTGGATTTTTCGTCCCCCTTTTATTCAGGTACCAAAACCTCTTCTACCGCATTTTATTTCCAGTTCATTTTAAATCTATTTCTTTATTCCTTTAGTCGAAGTAATCTGTGGTGCCATTAATCAATGACGCGTGAATGACGCATTATTAAATTTCCATTATTTTGCAGTTTTTCGACAAAAACAATGAGATTTTGGTATTACTTTCCTGTGTGTAGTATCCAAAGTTGAGGCGGGAATTCAATCCATAGTTTTCCGAGAGATTTTAAGGTAAGTTTTATTATTTTCTTTTTTGAGGTAAGATGTGTTGGAATTTTTTTATTACATAAAGTTTTTGCTGTTTTTACCAAGATAAACAATAGTTTATGTGGTTTTTATCTTCTTAATGTATGTGACTATCAGACACGGATCTCTTTAGAAAAAAACATTTTTAAGACAACATTCATGCCGCCAGACTTATATGCCTGGTTTGCCCAGCAACATATGCAGTATGCACTAAGGATAAATGTATTCCTTATTAATTTTATACCTTTATGGGTAATAGTTTTTTTTATGATTTTCAGCTTATATATGGTATGTGACTACTAATGAGCCATAGTGCTTCGAAGAGTACACTGCACAAATTACATAACCAAGGTCGGGACATACTATTTAAATCTTCGTTAAGCTGCCAAAAAGTCAACATTTAAGAATGATTCTATTCAAGAATAACTGTTTCATTGAGAAAAGTTTATTCACTTACAAGAAATGATAATAGCAAAGTTAAACAAAACAGTGTTTGGTTTATCAAAATATTTGTATTGTTTTTTACCAATCAATTACAATATTTATTATTTTGTGAATGTATTATTCAATATAAAAGGAATTTTTTAAGTTTGGTCAAAGACTAACTAAATTAATTTTAAGGCTGGTTCTCAAGAAAAACAAGGAATTAGTAGCTGTATACAAAGATGTTTCAGTCTCCTTAGACATCATGAGCATGGCATAACCAAATGGATGGAAAGGCGATGAAATGAAGGTGATGAAATCTGAAAAGAAAACATGAAATATGGATGCCCTTATAGCTACTACTACCTTGTTCTGAGGAACAGCCCGAAAATTAATTTATTTAGTCTTTGTATTATTTTATTTAGTTTTGGTATTAAATTTTTTTTTAATAACAATAAAATCCCAGTGAAAAAAAAAATGTTTTATTTAGTGCACTTACTACCATTTTTGAATCAGTTTATATCTTATAAAGACATTTTATGTTTTTATAAAATATTCACAGATTAAAAATTTCATAAAAATATTCAAAATAAAAAAAAAATATTGTAAAAAGCGATTCAAATTTCCCGCCACCTTTTAGTTCGCAAAACGGCTCAGTAGTGGGCGCCACAGAGTGAATGATCTGTCAAACAGCCGAAGTTGCCAATCTAAAACTAACCGGGCTGCATAACATATTGACTCGTTTAAGCAGTTTCACTCTATATGAAATCCTTGAGAAGTATTTAATCGATAAACCTCTGGCCGCGTACATTGTTTTTTTTAATTTTTTTTTATTATAGATGGCAGCAGTTGGCTTTTTTCTCAGCCCCAAGTGAGCCCAAGCCCCTAAGGGTAGACAGCACAATTAACATGCTTCCCATTCATTTGATATTACAAAATAAAGCAATGAACAAAAAGTGTCATTGCGTCTTTTTCTTTAGTATATAGAAGGAGAGAGTAACTTGACTTCAAGGGTTAGATCAGTAAGTTGATCACCCAACAGCCATTTTCTTAGCAGAATGAAGTCAGATTTTGTGAATTTGGTGAGGTTGAAATATATTTTTAAAAATATGTTTTATTTTGTGGATATTTTTAGACCTGTTTGTGAAAAATTAAAGTGGTTACAGCTTGGGCAGTCTTGGAATTCATTTATCCAGAAGAAACATGCAGGTTAGTGGATTAAAAGCAGGATTAGTTTTAGGCCGCTAGTAATTTCTGTACCTAATGCGTAATTTCGGTAATCTTTTAATAAATTGTGTTCAAACAGAAGGAACATATTTTTGCAAACCATAATTAGGTAGTTTATAGGTATAATTAAGAAAAATGGGTAAATATATAAAATAGGGGAGACTAGGGATAGTTCATACATTTTTTAAAAATATTTTTGAATAAAAACATAGATGACATTTTTAAATATTTTTTTGCATTATAATATATAGCTTAATATGTAATGATTTTGAATGATTTTAGTGTGACAGTTTGCTAATTAATGTATCAATGATCCCTATATCTGTACCCCAGAGCCAGACTATGTTTGACTTTTTTTGGTTTGAACAACCTTAATACAGACTTAACATTGTTTGCCTCACGATGTCTATGGACTTAATATTGGTTCATATCGAGGTTATAATTAGCAAATAAAAATACATGAAAAAATAAGTATTAAGGTTGTTCAAACCAAAAAAAGGCAAAAAGGGATTTAACATGCAATAATAATATATGACATATTAAGAATATTTGATACAAGTTGCATAATACATGAATAAAGAAAAAATATTTATTTATGTTTCAGTGAATTCTCTAAAATATGAATCTTTAATAATCCCTCAAATAATAAGCAGCCAAATGCAAGTAATTCTCACCAAAATAGGTACCAATGATAGTAGTAGTATTTAAATTTTGCAAGATTTTAATACAAAACAATTTTCCCTGAACTGCTGGTTTAGTGGTGCCTTAAGGGAGATCCATATAAAATATCCATACAATATTTGATATTAATAAAAATATATCTACAAAGGTGCGCTGTTTTTAATTATTGTAATGTTTATTTTTTTTCAGAATTGAAAAAGCGTTGACGATCCTCCATTCTTAGTTCAGTAAATTTGACTAGAGAGAAACAGCTGACACCAAAAGCCAAAAAGCTTTATCGAAGAGTGGTAACTTACAGTAAAAAATTAGCCAACCAGAGCAGGACAATCATTTCGAAAACGTCTAGAGATCGCTGACAATTTTTCCAGTCACTATAAACATATAATTAAAAGGGTAAATAATCACATATCCTACACTCAGAACAAAAGTGACACATCTCAAAATTTTAATTTTAGGATTTTTACTTTTTGCGGTTTGTCACTCACTATCGAAACATTGTCAAAGAAAGTCACAATTCAAATTACAAATAATAAAATAATATATTTAAAGTTTTAAGTTACCACAGCTTCTTATGGTAACCGCAAAAGTTTTTTGCAATTTTCCAACAATTTAATTTTTTGAGCTTTTTGAGGGTGTGATATATGTGTAAAAATATTTAACTATTGTAACAAATACTCTTACTTAATTAATAAGTGTCATTGAGATTCATGTATATTTTGTAAATTGTAGTAATAAATTTTTTTTACCAAGTTTCAATCCTTTTTGTATTCCTTTTATTTAAAAAGTTAAGTAAGTTTAAATAAAAGGATTAATTAGTCACTTATTTCCTTTATGAGACATTGACAACTTTTACAGTTCAGTTGCAGTGGTTGCTTTTGGAAACAATGATGAAAACCATAATTTATTATCAATAAATAGTCTGACACGATGAAATTAGCAAAAGTTGTCAAAAACACCATAAAGGAAAATCAGACTATAAAAACGACCAAGAAACAGGCAAAATTAAAGTTCTTTGATTTTTTAAATCTTTAATTTTATCTTTAAGTACTCTGTAAGAAAGTCGCAACTGTTATTAGCATATATTATCCAAATTGGTTATGCTAATTTACAACTGCAACCTTCTTGCTTAGTATGGAAATCTTGGCCCTTTTTGTAAAAACCTAAGTATTGATTCCAAAAAACAAATCAATATTTTGTTAAGAGCCCCATCTATGTCAAACCTAAGAACTAATCAAAATGTTTGGCCGCACAGTTTAAGGTGCCTGTAATACTTCTCAGAGCTTAGCACGGGAGAAAGTCTTCTGGTCTGCAAAGCGGACCGAACCGTGGTCTTCTGTGCCGGGCTGAACCGCGGTCGTTTATCTATGCGACCGACCTAAGGCGGGCTCAAATGACTCGTGTACTTGGCAAATACACAATTATTTGCGTACCTGGCAAGCATACGAGCTTTGCGAATTGCGATAGCAACCAGGGCGCTCACACGACGTGTACAATTTACAAGTACTAGAGAGATCTACTTAGCTAGTGTACGAATAATCGTGAGCCCTTTGACTTGGCCCATTTTTACCGACCACAAATGGAAAACCAACGAGTGACAAATAATTGTACAAGTAACCCACTGACATGACATGGCAAGTATACGCAAGTAACAATTATTCGCCAAGTACACGAGTCGTTTGATCCCGGCTTAAAGGTGTGGCACGTAACAGAATAATCGCTTTCGAGGAATACCCGAATAAGCGAACCGCGCATTTGTACGACATACTCTCAACCAGGCGCGAGGTTGCAATTTGCGATTATGAAACACGATCCAACGATGCCAAATTTCGGGTTGCAAATTTTTCGCGGCTCTTCTTTGTGACGTGAGCCGAATTCTCTTTCTTATTTGTAGTTCCTAGTTACCTCTATAATTAATTTGTAAGTATAATTTATTTTTGTCTCTGTAAGCTGAAAAGCATGATATTTTGCGGTAAAATAATGATAGCATTAGATTTGTTTGAAAAACAAGAGATCTCATGCAAAAGCATGAGACCTGGCATCACTGTAGGTGAACAGCTCATTTTGCCCTCTTATTCTAGAACAGCGATGCTAAAACTGGATTCCGCAAAGCGGTAATTGAGGTTCGCAAGAAGTTAATTAAATAAAAAAATATTTGTGGTATTTCCCAAAAATGAAATAGAAAATAGTGTCATGTTGCAAATAAAATAAATATACTTAGTAGAGTAAAGTAAGTTTGGAAATTGGAGCAATCACCTGCTCACTCTGCGAAGTGAGGTGATGGTCAATGATGGTTTTTCTTGATGACTCTTCATTTCAATTGTCATCAAGAATAACTGACGTAAAGGGGCTACAGTGTTTAGCATATCTTTTCAACCTTTAATGAATTAAACTTATCACTTTAAATCACTCTAAAATGAAAATACAGTTTTGGAAATCTTGTCTAAATAGAGAAGTTTCAATCAATGGCGGTTTCTCCATAAGTGCACATGTGCACGTGCACTCCCAAATTTTACTTAAAAATATATTAAACTTTGATCATTCCTTAATTTAATTCATAATTACCCCAAAAGCAATTCACTATAGACTGGAATATTATCTAGAAATTAATACCTGATATGTATGTGTTTGTAGTCGTGTTCAAACAAGCCTGTGGGGAATGGCGGATGCGCTATATAGTTAGTTCGAATCTAATTCTCTTCTTTTATCGTTGTACTCTCCATCAAACAACGCTTTTATTTACTCGAACCAAATTCGATGTGGATGTTATGTCGCATGCTTATTACGAAATATAGAAAGAGAGGACGACATATCCCAACAGAATTTTACAGTACATAGAATCTGAACCTTCCTTCGGCACAGCGCGTATACAAAAACTAGCCTCGATGCCGCCCGCACCCCCGTGATGCCCCTGCGTCCACGGTTCGCATTGCATGTTAGAGCAGCTCACGGGCACTTTGAAATCGTGCGCTTAGTAGTTCATTATGTGCAACGATTACTTTTCCAATTATCGAGTAGATACTGATACTTCCTATTCGAGTATCAGATATTTTGTAGTCGGTACTAAGTAATCATTATATTATCGGTAAATCCAATAAATACTGAGTAGAGTTGACATTTTAAGTAATAATAAGTAATAAGTATGCAAAAAATAAAAATAAAAATATTGATGTTTTACATGTTTGTAGCTTTTTATTGCGAAGATGTGTGTGTGCTGGACATTACACATCAACAGCTAAATCTTCGGTTCCATTCGGAATTATACGAAAGTAACACTTCGGTCCCATTCGGGATTCAAGTAACGGGTATTTGGCGTCGAAGGATTCGATTACTTATAAAAAATCTTTTTCTGCATGTCGACCCAAGTGCACGTGTTTCACTTCACTCATCCTAAAGTATCGCATTTTTAGTGATTTATTGGCTTGATAATTGTGATTCTCTGAGAACCATACCCTCAGATGGTCTAGCACATTGGTGAGTTGAAAAAATTACTGTAGCTGTTCCACAATACTGTAAATTGGCCCTTTGATGAAATTTCCGCCATAAAATTCCGCGATGTCATCTCGCAGCTGTGGTGTTTGCGACACGTCAACACGCAAGCCATCTCTCTCTTGCGAAGGGGGTTGCAAGAGAAAGTATCACGCAGATTGTTTGCGTATACCAAACGATTCAGTAGCAGTAATACAGAGTGTACCAGGGCTAACTTGGAAATGTCCCACGTGCCGTAACCTACCTGCCGAAACTTTTACAGCTAACTTGGAAGGACGTATTGAAGTACAACTCAACTCGGTGAAACAATCAATTGTAGAGGAATTATTTACAAAAATCGATCAAAAGCTCCAGGATGCCAGTCCTCGAACATTCAGCGAACCCAGCTATTCTGACGTTCTTAAGAATCAATTTCGTTCTAATATTATCATCAAACCGAAAGTTACGAATCAGAACAATACGCAAACAAAGAGCGATATTCTCCATAAAATCAAGCCAGACCAAGAAAAAATCGAAATCAATCGTGTAAAGCATATTTCCAACGGAGGCATCGTACTGTCCACCAACCACAATGATGCCCAACGCATGAAAGATCTTTTTAGCCAAAACTTAGCAGACGATTACGAGGTGCGGGAATCAAAATCCGTATCGCCGATGGTCAAGATTGTTGGTCTCTCAGCCGAGTACGACAAAGACGTACTATTACGACACCTAAAAACTCAAAATTTTTTCTTTAATAACTCAGCAGATATAAATATTCTAAAAGTCTGGCCAACCAAAAATAACGCGAGCATTTTCCAGATGGTACTGCAAGTAGATATGGTCACACACAAAAAATTAACTGATAAAAAACGCCTTGTAGTTGGTCTTGATTATTGTACCGTTTATGATTCAACTTCTTTATCACGCTGTTTCAACTGCAACAACTTTGGCCACTCAAAAAAATATTGTCAAAAAGACCCCACCTGCCCCCTCTGCGCTGGGCCACACTTGGTAAACGCGTGTGACAACTCTGCCAATAAATGCTGCGTCAATTGTAAGCATCTTAAAACCAAATTCGACCTAAACATCGAAATAAATCATGCTTGCTGGAATTATAATGCTTGTTACGCTTATAAACAGGCAAACCAAAAATACAAGTCGGACATTTTTGGGTCCACCATGTAGCAGCCAACCACGCTAGCCCCCTCCTTAGCTGAGTTTACTGTTGATCCCCACAATATTTCACTACAGTCGACTGAGTCTGGTAGGCGCTGTGATATCCTTTCAATTTATTATCAAAACGTACGCGGGCTAAGGACAAAAACAAAAACTATTTTTAATTCCACACTCGCCTGTGAATTTGATATCATAGCCTTGACTGAGACTTGGTTGTACCCGGGTATTCACGGTACAGAACTTTTTCATTCGGGGTATTGCATCTTTAGATCTGACAGAAACTACGATGAAGTAGAACAAAACTTGGGGGGTGGTGTTTTGTTGGCTGTAAGGGAAAATCTACAGACAACCAACCTGGAAATTGAATTGCCTGTATCAATCCGTGACACAATAGACATAGCTGGAATCAAAGTATCTTTCTCGAACAAACTATCTCTTTATATTTTCCTTGTATATATTCCGCCAGGCAAAATCTCATACATATATGAACAACTTTTTGAATATCTGTCATCCCTGAATTTCCTATATAGTGCTAAAGTAGTCTTTCTCGGAGATTTTAATTACCCTGAATACGTAACCTACATGGAGAGGGATCCTCCTCCCAACAGTAGGTTAACTCACTTGCTGAATTTTATTAATTTTCTTGATTGGCATCAGATTAACACTGTCAAAAATTCTGATAATCGACTGCTTGATCTAGTATTAACATCTTCCTCAAACCTCACTTCCGTGCAGAGATGTCATGACATCCTGCTAAACGAGGACAGGTGCCATCCTTCTTTATTAATTGACTATAAAATGGCCGGTGACAAAAAGTTGAGCAAACTCAAAATTAATGACATCTTTTATAATTTCAAGAGATCTGACCTGAGAAATCTATATGCGAGCTTAGCTGAGATTGACTGGCGTGTTTTGGAAACGGTTGATAACGTCAATGAGGCTGTCGAATTATTTTATTACAAATTATACTCCTGTCTAGACACCCACGTGCCAAAAACATCTAAGCGGCGTAGAAAATATCCTCCCTGGTTTACTTCCCTCATCATACGGTCGATTAAACAAAAACATAAATACTTTCAAAAACACAAAAAAAGTCGCAGCGATAATGATTTACTTAAATTTCGAGAACTTCGTAATAAAATAAAACGCGATACAGAAACATCATACCGCGAGTATTGCGCTAGACTTGAAGCGAACCTGACAACTCAACCTGGAAATTTCTGGCGCCTAATACAATCATTGCAGTCGAATAATGGTCTGCCGCAGTGCATGACAGATCACAATGAAGAGAGTACGACGGATCCCCAGCGCATAGCTGATGCATTTGCTGATTACTTTCAGAGTTCATATACACCATCTCAGCAGCGTACCTCAGTACAAAATAATATTTCTTCTAACCTTAACTCAAATTTCATTTCACTTAAAAGCTTCAATGAATCTGAGGTATTGCAAGCACTAAAGACCATGAAACCCAAGGCCATTGTCGGTCCCGACAAAATTCCTGCATTTTTACTGAAAGATTGTGCATACGTCTTTGCTTACCCCTTAACTGTTCTTTTTAACTTATCTTTAAAATTCTGCACATTTCCTGATACTTGGAAAAATTCTAAAATTATACCTGTCCATAAAAAACAAGAAAAAGATCGAATTGTAAATTATCGGCCAATTACCATAATAAACAATTTTTCCAAATGTTTTGAACGCGTTCTCCATACATCGCTTTACTTTCCCCTGAGCAGTCAAATAGATTCCTGTCAACACGGCTTCATGAAACGCAAATCTACCACAACCAATTTAATTACTGTTACACACCTAATAGCTGAATCCTTGGATGCGGGTGCTCAGATTGATGTTATTTACACCGATTTTTCTAAGGCCTTTGACAGACTAGACCATAGTATTCTTCTCCGTACACTTGTAACCTTTGGCATCTCTGATGATTTATCTAAGTTTCTTTATTCATACTTAACTGAAAGGCTTCAGTATGTAGAATGCTATGGACAAACCTCCTCTACGATCAAGGCTACTTCCGGAGTTCCTCAAGGCTCTATACTAGGTCCTCTCTTCTTTATAGCTTTTATAAATAGCATAGTTCAGGACATAGAAGTTATTTGCCTATTGTACGCTGATGACTTAAAACTTATCTGTAGAATAAATAACATTGCTGATTGTGAAAAACTTCAAGCTGCTCTAAATAAGGTATATACTTGGTGTCTTGATAACTCTCTCCCTCTCAATCCATCTAAATGCAATGTAGTGTCTTTCACCTTTAGAAAACAGGTAATTCAATTCAATTACTCCATTGATACAACCGTAATACCCAGGAGTCTGGAATTTAAAGATCTCGGAGTAACATTCGATAGTGCTCTATCATTTGTTCCCCACATCCAGGATGTTGTAAAGAAAAGCTACCGAATGCTTGGGTTCATAATACGTAATTCTCAGTACCTAGAAAATATTTCTAGTATAAAATTACTCTATTTTGCTTATGTCAGATCTAAATTGGAATACTCATGCATAGTATGGTCTCCGTATTATGATACTCACATTAATACTATTGAAAAAATTCAACGTAAGTTTCTGAAGTACCTTGTTTTTAAGCTTGATGGTGTGTATCCCGAAATTGGTATTCTGAACCAGGTCCTTTGTGAAAGGTTCAGTATATCTTCGTTGGAGGACCGGCGCAAGTTGGCAGAGTTGCAATTCATTTTCAAATTAATACATAATAAAATCGACTCCCAGGAATTATTACATAAGATTAATTTTTTAGTACCCAGAACATCAGCACGCACTACTGTTCCGTTTTATCTTCCTTACCAGCGCACCAATATTTGCAAAAATTCTCCAATAATTCGGGCTTGTAACACGTGCAATCAGACTTGCGACAGATGTGACATATTTAATTGCAGTATCTCTACTTTAAAAAATATACGATTTTTATAATTTTTATTTCTGCTCACTCAGTGTAGATGTAGTAAATTTCTTTTATTTTGTACTTCATTTTATCCTTAGTTTCTGTTATTGTTAATCACTGTATTCTTCCCCACTTTGTAATTGGGTTAACTCCTGTTAAGTGGTGTAAATAAAATAAAATAAAATAATAAATAAAATAAATATCTAAGTAAATAAATATCGGTCCAAATGATTACAAGTAGAGCCAACTCGTGACTCATACGGCCGATGCCAATACGATTGATACGAAAGTAATACTTCGGCTTCGGTTCCATTCGGAATTATACGAAAGTAACACTTCGGTCCCATTCGGGATTCAAGTAACGGGTATTTGGCGTCGAAGGATTCGATTACTTCGAATCCGCCTATGTATCAGATATTAAAGTATTAGACAACTTGGCATTATCGGTCGGGCGCGAGCGGTTTGTTTTGATTTCGACGATTTGGTATTTACGACAATGGCGGAAGTATCTAATCCTGATAGCATTAGTGTGCAATATTTAAAGAGAATTAAATTTTCATCTATGCCATTAGAAGAGAAAATAAACTAGGTGTGATACATTTATTATTTATTTATAAAAACAATAATAATAGGTAGGTAACTAATATCTAACTAAATATCTAATTTTTTAATTATTTGCTTTAAATTATATGACATGACGGCCCACTCGAAGGCCCAAAAAATTAGCGTAAACTCAAAAAAAAAATTCGCCTGCGCCCCTTTTTTTTTTTTTGGTGTGCACCCGCAAAGTTTTTTATCACGCGCCGCCACTGGCTTCCAATACTGCATGATTTTATGTCCGAGTCAAAGAGTCCAGCAGAAATAATCACTTCAGAACTTGCAAGTTTCAATCAAAGAATATTTTCCAAGTCAAGAAGAGGATCTTGATTGGGTTCGCAATCCGTTCTCAGTCGAAAAAGCTCATCAAACTCTAACTGTAAAACAAACTGAACAGCTAATTGATGTTGCAGCCGATGGAAACCTTAAAACTACTTTTAATTCGGCCACTTTGTTGGAGTTTTGGGCCCAGCTTAGAAGTGAATATCCAGAACTCGCTAATTTTGCTGTTAAAAATTGTTGTATTTTGCTACAACTTACCGTTGTGAAGGTTTCCAAAGTATGCTCTTACAAAAACCGACTTAAGAAATAAACTAAATCCTGCAGCAGATCTGTGCATACAACATACAAGCATTGAATCTGATATTGAGAAACTTGTCTCAAACAAACAGGCCCATCCATCGCACTAAGTTTAAAACAAATTACAACAAAATATTTAAATGCAAAATCAGGGGACGCGGCGAAGATAGGAGAAAAACAAAAACGAAAACAGTACAAAGAATTGGAAGATAGGGGCTTTTTGTTTTGTCCTTTTGCAGTGGAGACACTGGGTCCGTGGGGTGATAAAGCAAAATCTTTAATTCAAGAGATTGCAAAAATCATAAATAGTGCTAGGGACTATCTCCGCTGAATCAGGTTTGGAAGAAGTTTCTCGACTTTTTAAACACTTGCCCAAAATTTCGTGGTTTTTATGACCCTAACAAATATATTGATGTTTTAAATTCTTTTATTTAATTTTTTTCAAGTATATAAATATAAATAAAACACTTATAAAAACACAAATACACCAAAATTAGAAACAATTTAATGAGATCTAAAAAACGGGGTTATGTCGGTGTCAGGTTAAGCGTATTATACGCGCGGATTTTTTTTCTTGGGCTCTGGTTTGTTGATTAATTGATAAAAATTCGAGCCAATCAAAGCCCAAGAAAAAAATCTGCGCGGATAATACGCTCAATGGATAGCTGGCTTTTTTTTTGTTTTGATCTTAAACGTTGCTCCGTCAAAAGAGATGGAGCAATTCAGAGCACCCGCTCGGATATTTGCGGGCAATAGTCTAGCACGCAAATCTTTTGGAGAGCACTGCTCGTTTTTTGTCGAAGGCCTGCATCCGTTTCAGAGCAATTTTCGAGCACTCGAGGGCACTTTTCGAACAAAAGCCGAAATCGCTAAAAGTGCGCGTCGGGGGATCCCCGCGTCGGTTGTCGTCACGCTGCGTTCGAGAATTGATTGAATCAACTCTTTTTTTCTTTGTTTATCACTAAAAGAAACATAAAATGCTTTTTTGAATTGCAAATAAAATCTACTGTTTTTTTACAAAATCTACTGCTTTTTTTATTCTTAAAATTCGACCTGGCAACGCTGGCCAGTACACAGAAGAGTTTGGTTCGGTCCGCTTTGCAGAATATGTTATGGGCTGGTATTATTAATCATAACATATTGACTCGTTTAAGCAGTTTCACTCTATATGAAATCCTTGAGAAGTATTTAATCGATAAACCTCTGGCCGCGTACATTGTTTTTATTTTATTTTTTTTATTATAGATGGCAGCAGTTGGCTTTTTTCTCAGCCCCAAGTGAGCCCCTAAGGGTAGGCAGCATAATTAACATGCTTCCCATTAATTTGATATTACAAAATAAAGCAATGAACAAAAAGTGTCACTGCGTCTTTTTCTTTAGTATATAGAAGGAGAGAGTAACTTGACTTCAAGGGTTAGATCAGTAAGTTGATCACCCAACAGCCATTTTCTTAGCAGAATGGAGTCAGATTTTGTGAATTTGGTGAGGTTGAAATATATTTTTAAAAATATGTTTTATTTTGTGGATATTTTTAGACTTTTTTGTGAAAAATTAAAGTGGTTACAGCTTGGGCATTCTTGGAATTCATTTATCCAGAAGAAACATGCAGGTTAGTGGATTAAAAGCAGGATTAGTTTTAGGCCGCTAGTAATTTCTGTACCTAATGCGTAATTTCGGTAATCTTTTAATAAAAAGGTGAACATTAATTACCGTTTCAAAGGATTAGGAAGCATTCTGTTCAAACAGAAGGTAAATATTTTTGCAAACCATAATTAGGTAGTTTATAGGTATAATTAAGAAAAATGGGTAAATATATAAAATAGGGGAGACTAGGGATAGTTCATACATTTTTTAAAAATATTTTTGAATAAAAATATAAATGACATTTTTTAAATATTTTTTTGCATTATAATATATAGCTTAATATGTAATGATTTTGAATGATTTTAGTGTGACAGTTTGCAAATTAATGTATCAATGATCCCTATATCTGTACCCCAGAGCCAGACTATGTTTGACTTTTTTTGGTTTGAACAACCTTAATACAGACTTTTAAACATTGTTTGCCTAACGATGTCTATGGACTTAATATTGGTTCATATCGAGGTTTATAATTAGCAAATAAAAATATATGAAAAAGGGATTTAACATGCAATAATAATACATGCTATATTAGGAATATTTGATACAAGTTGCATAATACATGAATAAAGAAAAAATATTTATTTGTGTTTCAGTGAATTCTCTAACATATGAATCTTTAATAATCCCTCAAATAATAAGCAGCCAAATGCAAGTAATTCTCACCAAAATAGGTACCAATGATAGTAGTAGTATTTAAATTTTGCCAGATTTTAATACAAAACAATTTTCCCTAAACTGCTGGTTTGGTGGTGCCTTAAGGGAGATCCATATAAAATATCCATACAATATTTGATATTAAAAAAATATATATCTACAAAGGTGTGTTGTTTTAAATTATTGTAATGTTTATTTTTTTTCAGAATTGAGAAAGCGTCGACGATCCTCCATTCTTAGGTCAGTAAATTTGACTAGAGAGAAACAGCTGACACCAAACAGCCAAAAAGCTTTATCGAAGAGTGGTAACTGACAGTAAAAAATTAGCCAACCAGAGCAGGACAATCATTTCGAAAATGTCTAGAGATAGCTGACAATTTTTCCAGTCACTATAAACATATAATTAAAAGGGTAAATAATCAAACCTTATTTTGTTATGGTTACCGAACTGGCAAGATTTTTATAATACACATATCCTACCCTCAGAACAAAAGTGACACATCTCAAAATTTTAATTTTAGGATTTTTACTTTTTGCGGTTTGTCACTTTTCAAATTACAAATAATAAAATCTGTTATTTTTTTAACTTTGTTGAAGTTTTAAGTTACCACAGCTTCTTATGGTAACTGCAAAAGTTTTTTGCAATTTTCCAACAATTTAATTTTTTGAGCTTTTTGAGGGTACTTAATTAATAAGTGTCATTGAGATTCATGTATATTTTGTAAATTGTATTAATAAAAAATGTTTACCAAGTTTCAATCCTTTTTGTATTCATTTTATTTAAAAAATTAAGTAAGTTTAAATAAAAGGATTAATTAGTCACTTATTTCCTTTATGAGACATTGACAACTTTTACAGTTCAGTTGCAGTGGTTGCTTTTGGAAACAATAATGAAAACCATAATTTATTATCAATAAATAGTCTGACACGATGAAATTAGTAAAAGTTGTGAAAAACACCATAAAGGAAAATCAGACTATAAAAAGGACCAAGAAACAGGCAAAATTAAAGTTCTTTGATTTTTTAAATCTTTAATTTTGTCTGTAAGTACTCTGTAAGAAAGTCGCAACTGTTATTAGCATATATTATCCAAATTGGTTATGCTAATTTACAACTGCAACCTTCTTGCTTAGTATGGAAATGTTGGCCCTTTTTGTAAAAACCTAAGTATTGATTCCAAAAAACAAATCAATATTTTGTTAAGAGCGCCATCTATGTCAAACCTAAGAACTAATCAAAATGTTTGGCCGCACAGTTTAAGGTGCCTGTAATACTTCTCAGAGCTTAGCACGGGAGAAAGTCTTCTGGTCTGCAAAGCGGACCGAACCGTGGTCTTCTGTGTTATTAATTTCGCCTTGTTAAAGTTTACACTTCTGCCGTGTGGTTTTAAGCACACACAAACATTTTTTTTTCAAGGAATTAAATGTAATTTATAATTAATTTCAAAGGAGGAGGTACTAAGTACATTGTTTACCGGGATGCGTCAGATGAGCTGAATTTGAAACATGTTGAACGCCAAACCTTTCTGATATTTTTTCCAAAAAGAATTTGGGGGGTCAAAGGATTCGTTTTCGAGCTATACTTATTTAAATGCGCGCCACTGAAGTATGGAAAAATGTGACTTTTTGTAGTTTTTTTGCTATAACTCGTCAAATTAAAATTAAAAATCGATATTAGTTTTATTTTATTGAAAAAAGAAGAATTTTATCAATTTATTTGACATACAGTTTGCGTCACATACCTACAGAGTGGCTCAAAATAATTATAAAACAGATACAGGAAATATAACTGAGATTTATTAAATATAAAAAAAAGGAAACTGAAAATACATGGTCAAAATTGACTTAACTTGTGAGTCGTTTTAACTATTCTAAAGAGATGTTTGCATATTAGGTTATGTGGTGAAGTTACAGGGTAATTCAAACATTTTTTTAATTCAACGCATGATATTTTTACTATTTTTCTACGGAATAGTGTGTTTACCCGGATGCGTCAAATGAGGTGAATTTAAGGTATGTTAGAGCCCAAACCGTCCTAATACTTGTCTGAGGTCATCGGTTTCGTTTTCGAGCTATAATTATCAGTGGCGCACCCAGGAATATGTCTTGGGGGGGGGGGGGCGAGGCCTTTTGGGGGGGCCCGATGCCTCATGATGTCCAATTTTAAGCTATTTTAAGCCCCCCCCTGGGTGCGCCCATGTAATTATTTAAATGCGCGTCACTGCTATAACTTCTCGTCAAATAGAAAAAAACCAATATTACTTTTATTTTGTTGAAAAGAAGAGTCTTTTTAAATATGTTATTTTTGACATATAGTTTTCATGACATATCTACAGAGTGGCTCAAAATATGAATAATAGAAATGTAGGTATGTGTCGCAAACTGTATGTCAAATAAATTGATAAAATTCTTAAAAGGATTCTTTTTTCAACAAAATAAAACTAATGATTTTTAATTTTAATTTGACGATAAGTTATAGCAAAAAAGCTACAAAAAGTCACATTTTTTAATACTTCAGTGGCGCGCATTTAAATAAATATAGCTCGAAAACAAATCCTATGACCCCTCCAATTCTTTTTGAAAAAAATATCAGACGTAAGTAAAGCTGAGGGGACCACTATAAGGGGCCACCAAATTTCATACGCCAGGATTTGGTGCTAATTTGTTACCGAGGAATTAAATTTTTTGCTGCAGCCGTTAACGAGAAAACCACCCCTGTGACTTTACGGTAAAGCTGAGGGGCCACCTCTGGACTGAAAGGCGATACGAGGATGATTTAAACACCAAAATTTGTTGCTCGGGATGGGGATGTGCAACCAATATTAAAGAATCCCAAAAGACTTACAATTTTCTTTTTTTTTTTACTGTTTTTTGTTAATATTTTTGTTATCCTTGATAATATTAAGGTAGAAACTTTTGTAGTAGCCTTATGAAAGGCCGTTCGCTTACCGCTATTTAAAGCGCCTTAGAGCGTTATTAAGCAAAAATAAAAAAATATTAAAAAATTGAGTCAGAGACCACTGCGCGCCGAGTAAAGTTGAGGGGCCACCTTGTATCTCGGTAGTCTTTAAAGATATTAATCTCAAACAAAAAGCATAATTTGTTGCTAAGAGTCTTTCATTGCATTGTGTAAAACAAATTATTTAATTCCAATCGTACAATTAAAAAAAAATTTAAATAACAAATTTTGTACTGTATTTCTTAACCCAACTGGAGGGCCACAGAGTTGCTTATACACTTGCTAGCGCTCAAATAGCACTACTTTTGTATGTAAATGGAAAATTTTTGTGGATCCACCTACTCACCTTGCAGCAGACGTAATTTCTACGTTTGATGGGGGTTGGTTTAAAGAAACCGAAAATTCATTTAGTCTGACTAGATACACATCAAAAATTTCCTTGGATATTTACTTTTGTTATGCTTATTTATTTAGTTTGATTTAAACAAGTTTTAGCTCACACATATACTATACTATAGTAGCGTGAGCTATGGTGATCCTAATTTTTTCGAGAAAAAAAAAGTTGCTCCGATTTCAAATTTTTTTATATATCTTTGCGTTTCAGATGATTTTGAAACTTTTTTGTTGCGCCGTCTGTCTGTCTGTCTGTCTGTCTGTCTGTCTGTCTGTCTGTCTGTCTGTCTGTCTGTCTGTCTGTCTGTCTGTCTGTCTGTCTGTCTGTCTGTCTGTCTGTCTGTCTGTCTGTCTGTCTGTCTGTCTGTCTGTCTGTCTGTCTGTCTGTCTGTCTGTCTGTCTGTCTGTCTGTCTGTCTGTCTGTCTGTCTGTCTGTCTGTCTGTCTGTCTGTCTGTCTGTCTGTCTTCTGTCTGTCTGTCTGTCTGTCTGTCTGTCTGTCTGTCTGTCTGTCTGTCTGTCTGTCTGTCTGTCTGTCTGTCTGTCTGTCTGTCTGTTGTCTGTCTGTCTGTCTGTCTGTCTGTCTGTCTGTCTGTCTGTCTGTCTGTCTGTCTGTCTGTCTGTCTGTCTGTCTGTCTGTCTGTCTGTCTGTCTGTCTGTCTGTCTGTCTGTCTGTCTGTCTGTCTGTCTGTCTGTCTGTCTGTCTGTCTGTCTGTCTGTCTGTCTGTCTGTCTGTCTGTCTGTCTGTCTGTCTGTCTGTCTGTCTGTCTGTCTGTCTGTCTGTCTGTCTGTCTGTCTGTCTGTCTGTCTGTCTGTCTGTCTGTCTGTCTGTCTGTCTGTCTGTCTGTCTGTCTGTCTGTCTGTCTGTCTGTCTGTCTGTCTGTCTGTCTGTCTGTCTGTCTGTCTGTCTGTCTGTCTGTCTGTCTGTCTGTCTGTCTGTCTGTCTGTCTGTCTGTCTGTCTGTCTGTCTGTCTGTCTGTCTGTCTGTCTGTCTGTCTGTCTGTCTGTCTGTCTGTCTGTCTGTCTGTCTGTCTGTCTGTCTGTCTGTCTGTCTGTCTGTCTGTCTGTCTGTCTGTCTGTCTGTCTGTCTGTCTGTCTGTCTGTCTGTCTGTCTGTCTGTCTGTCTGTCTGTCTGTCTGTCTGTCTGTCTGTCTGTCTGTCTGTCTGTCTGTCTGTCTGTCTGTCTGTCTGTCTGTCTGTCTGTCTGTCTGTCTGTCTGTCTGTCTGTCTGTCTGTCTGTCTGTCTGTCTGTCTGTCTGTCTGTCTGTCTGTCTGTCTGTCTGTCTGTCTGTCTGTCTGTCTGTCTGTCTGTCTGTCTGTCTGTCTGTCTGTCTGTCTGTCTGTCTGTCTGTCTGTCTGTCTGTCTGTCTGTCTGTCTGTCTGTCTGTCTGTCTGTCTGTCTGTCTGTCTGTCTGTCTGTCTGTCTTCCGTCGTCGTCCGTCCGTCCGTCCGTCCGTCCGTCCGTCCGTCCGTCCGTCCGTCCGTCCGTCCGTCCGTCCGTCCGTCCGTCCGTCCGTCCGTCCGTCCGTCCGTCCGTCCGTCCGTCCGTCCGTCCGTCTCGTCCGTCCGTCCGTCCGTCCGTCCGTCCGTCCGTCCGTCCGTCCGTCCGTCCGTCCGTCCGTCCGTCCGTCCGTCCGTCCGTCCGTCCGTCCGTCCGTCCGTCCGTCCGTCCGTCGTCCGTCCGTCCGTCCGTCCGTCCGTCCGTCCGTCCGTCCGTCCGTCCGTCGTCCGTCCGTCCGTCCGTCGTCCGTCCGTCCGTCCGTCCGTCCGTCCGTCCGTCCGTCCGTCCGTCCGTCCGTCCCGTCCGTCCGTCCGTCCGTCCGTCCGTCCGTCCGTCCGTCCGTCCGTCCGTCCGTCCGTCCGTCCGTCCGTCCGTCCTCCGTCCCGTCCGTCCGTCCTGTCCGTCTGTCTGTCTGTCTGTCTGTCTGTCTGTCTGTCTGTCTGTCTGTCTGTCTGTCTGTCTGTCTGTCTGTCTGTCTGTCTGTCTGTCTGTCTGTCTGTCTGTCTGTCTGTCTGTCTGTCTGTCTGTCTGTCTG